>JALMQS010000075.1:13978310-14290137 GCA_024734495.1 Forficula auricularia
CATTGTTAGTTTCTATATCTATTATTTTATCTATCCTATCTTTTTCTATCGTCGGATTCAGAATTTTTCGATGCATTTAAGCTTTCAATTGGTTGTTCTTCCAATAGAAAGCCTTTAAAAATGAAATTATTTTGTTCATCTATGTAACATCTCTTTATCTCATCCGGTAAAGTAATATTTACATTTCTGTATTGACCATCTTTTGTCATACTTTTATATGCAGTTTTTATAAGACTAATTTGTTTTAATTCAATATGTGACTGCTCACCTTGGTATTCTTTCGGAAAGACATATGTTGTGCTATCATCTTGTAGCTTGATTGTTTTTAAATTATTTGTTAAAACACCATCCACGTCTTCTTTCATCAAAAGTAGCCTCACTCTGGTAGACATCTCGTTTGAGAAATTTCGAGTTATAGGTGGGATGGATGCCAGGTAGATAAAAATCGTGTTCCACTGAAATGTGAAGTGTTTATTAATATATACAGATATTTACAATGAGGTTTACATTATTTACCTGAAATGTGAAACTCGAAATTTCAGGTCCTTTATATAGTTTTAACAATGATGTTTAATATAAGTGAATTTATATAATATCTGGTTATTAAATATTGTATATTAACAATGTGTTTGAATTGAGCGTTTTAATTTGACTCTCTACTGCTTGATGTCTCAATCTATTATGTCGCTCGTTTGTCCTTGTCTTCCCCTCCACTCGTCTTCGTGTGTGGGAGTTTCGAACTTACATATATATATATATGGTATATCAAATATAAATATGTATAGAGAATTGATGGAATGCAGCCCAAGCTTAATGAAAAAATAAAATTATTGAAAAGTCATTTTTATCCTCTTAAAAACCGACGTTTTGGAAGATCTTCCCGCCTTCTTCAAAAATGACTTTTTTAATCGGAATTTTATTTTTTCCTAATTCATGGGCTGCCTTCTATCAATTCTCCATTGAAATTCTACCAGACCGTCTCGCCAAAATTAAAATACTTGTAATATGAATAATATATATATAATTTATTTATTTGACAGTACTATAGTTTCGAAGGTTTGATTTTTATCATCAGTATTTAGTAATTAGAAATATTTTATCTGTTATATTTCTCATGGGGTCAATTGCTTGATTGGATATAAAAAATTCATCTTGTAGTTATAACAAGCTAGAAACATGAACGTTCTTGTAGCAAGCTTGCTTTAACAACGAAACGAATTTTCTCATATCCAATCAATCAATTGACCCCATGAGAAATAACAGATAAAATATTTTTAATTAAAAGGATCTAATAATTAAATTACGTCAAACAAACGTATTGATGAGGTGCTCCGACACTTTTCCATTTCAACAGCGAAGGGATGATTAAAATTTTTTAATATTTTTAAGAAAGACCCGCCCAAAAACGCGCAAACAGACATAATTTCAATTAAATAGCTTGAGACGCTATACTTTTATTTGATATTTTAAAATAATTCTCCCTAGATCTTTTCCATTATAACAGATTATTGTAAAATGAAAATTTATTAATGTAATATTCATTTTTTTATTATTTATTTTTATTTTTTAATAATATCAATTTAATGAGAAAATGCTTTTATTGAAGCGATATAAAACAGAATATAAAAGTACTAAAAATTGGCTTTAGTAATTTCACTATATATCCATAATAGTAGTCAAGTAAAAATAAAATAAAAAAATACATTAAACACTCTAAATTCAATTTATGGACCAAAGAAAAGGAAATTATGCTTAGAATTAACAGATTTAAAGTAATATTTTCTTCATAATCATTGTTAGACTTGTATCATTTGCTAAATAAACCTGTTGTTTGTGGATATGTCTCTGTTTTTCTCTAAGCGAAGATGAAAATCTTTATAGACACCAGGAAACGCCTAACCGAAAGGAAAAGATGGAGACGCCACTGCTAATTAGATATGTACAATGTGCCAAATAACTAACCTTTTATCAATATTACCATTTTAAGAACAACTACAAACAAGCCTATATAATTTTTATTAATTCTATAAAATATATTTTATCCACGAGCATGCATTTATTCAAAAGAACATTTTAAAGTTCCGACGATCATTTATTTTGCTTTCACATTTATATCTAAAAAATATATAAAGTATTCTAATCCCCTCCCAGTGTCTTGACAATTTGAGAGCTTTTATCTCCTACATATTTATTAATATTATTTTTAACTGCGTTTAAATTCAAAACTTTGTGCATAGCGATGCCTTGACAATAATGGCAGGACTGAGTCAAAACGTTAAAAAAAAAATTTATTTCACTTTTATTCTATTCTAGCTGCAAGTAAATTTTACCTGAATTCAAAGCCTGAAATAATATTAATATATTGCTTTTAACTAAAGCCAAGTACTAAGTAAATAATAGTCTAGGAAAGCTGTCCGCCTGTATCTATGCAACCGAACGACGCCTCTGGATCGTAATAGCCTACCCTACAGGCGTCCTTGTTAAATGAAATTTTTTCATAATGTTTAAAATTTGACGGCCATCTGCCATGAGCCCATTTCCCTATTTTTCTAATTGCAGCGGCTGCCAGGGGTGGGTGCGGTTGGGAGAGCGCCCAACTTGAATTGTTCTCGCTGAAGCACTCGCCCAACTTGCTAAATTGAGCTTTTAAGGTAGTTGTTCCGCCAAATGCGTTTTCTAAGATTTTTTGAAATTTATACAGATTATTATTTAAATACTTCTGCATCAATTGATGGTTAAACGAAATTTATGAACAATACATACAGTCCGGAGATATTAAATTTCCAAAATGGAGTTTTTCAGGCTCTTACGGATATCGGAAAATTTACATACATATTTAATTATATTGTTAGAGTCCGTGGCTCTGATGAAACTGTACTAGATGAAGTAGGAGGTATCAGTCAAAGATGGAATCACTGGGTTCAATAAAACTCCTTTAATAAGACGTTTAGACCTTAATTTTATTTGGCCATCTTCAGTCAATTAGGATGGCCAAATAAAATTCAGGCCGAAACGTCTTACTAGTTTTATTGAACCCAGTGATTTCATCTTTGCCTGATACCTCCTCCTTCATCTAGTACATATTTAATTACAATTAAGAAACCCCTTCTTACCATTTTTATATAAAACTAAACCAACATTAAACAATAACCAATACATATTTTAAGACAATTTTGATTCATAGTTACAACACAGTTTCTGAGATAATAAGGAATAAATAATGAAAATGTATAAAAAAATTAGACTAAAAACAATTTGGCAACAGCGCATTTATTTAACCGCGAAAGATCCATGCGCTAGATTTTTTTCAAAATTATAATTTTCATAAGGTGTAAGGTAGGCGTTGATTACATTTGTTAAAAATAACAAAACGATTTTTATAGAAATGTAAAATGTATTTTATCTGTTATTTTAATATAAAAATATTCAATCTCTACAATGGTGGCAAATTTGTCAAACGAGCACGGGATTGGCTAGAATTGGTACATAAACATCAAAAGGTTTTGGGCTTATGAACTATGGATCATTCTTGTCTGTTCTATATACTCTAGCATTAGCTTCTTTGCTAGTCATATGTCGCGAAACAACTGCCTTGAGCAAAAGATATTGAAAAACCAAGTTTTGATATAATATAAAAAATCCCTGTGGCAGGCCGTAGGAAGAGGTAGATTTCGAAGGGCTCTACCCCCATTAGACTGCTCCTATCAAAAACTTTTCAGACAGGTTAATTAGTAGAATATTAACCAATTGCATCCAAACTGGTATCATTCATATTAACTTTGTTATGATATTTAATATTTCAACCCCCCACCATTTCTTTTCCCTTGGGGCTGAAGTCACCAAAAACTAATTAGTTCTTGTTTACATCAAGACTAAATTTTGTGCCAAATTTTATTGCAATCAGTTGAACGTTGCGGCCTGTAGGCGCACCCATAAAATTTTGATAAATACACCCACATAACCATATATATATATATCAACTTTTGAATAGAGGTTGGTTTTGGGGTCTAGGGGCCATGATCGGAAAAACTATCATGAAATTTTTCGGAAGTCTCACCATGAGAGTGAGCGCATTAGGTATATTTCTTCGAAATCAAACTAAAAGTTGAATCATCGCTTTCAATATTATAGAATGTATGTAATAAAAATATATTAATCACTAGCTGCAAGGCCCGCCTTCGGCGGCCCTCTTACTAGCCAGGGGGCACGCCCCTGAACCTCCATCCCTCAAACCCCACCCTCACCCCCCAAACCCATCAATCACCCTGCACCATGCACCTGTTCCCAACCCCTAGTTTTTGCATTTCTAGCTCTCTAGAGGCCCGGATGTATGTATACAAAATTTGGTTGCTTGCTCCAAGGGCAAGAATTTACATTTTTTTATCCTCCCCCCCTTTTTGGGTGGTTTTTGGGAAAAATTTTTTAAACAAAAGTTGTCCGAAATCACATCCTCTACAACTTTGTTTATTATAAAATTTGCCCTAGGGTTAATAGTTTAGGAGTTATTTGATAGTATTCATTCGTGCGTTCCCCCAAACCCCCTTCTGGGGTTAAAATATCAAAACGTTATATAGCTAAAAACGTAAGTTAGAAGACTTCTGATATGAAATTTCATAATAATCCCTTCAGCCGTTTTTACGTGAATCGTGAGCAACTTTTCAGCGGAACCCACGGAAACATACAGACAGACTGACAGACAGACATACAGACAGACAGGAATTTTGTTGAGGGTGTTTTCGTTCATAACTTTGCTTGAAACGTGCGCAACCAAAATTTGGCGTGATTTGGACCAATGTACAGACAAAACCTTAATTATGTATATATATATATATATATATATATATATATATATATATATATATATATACATTATACCTAAGCTATTAAAAATGGATATCTAAATTATAGAAATATCTGAATTATCCGAAATAATGCACATTTTAGCTGCCCACCTCAGGCCTCACCATCCAATTTTTTCTGCCGAGTGTCGCCCAACCGAAAAGAAAATGCTGGCCTGGGATTCATGACCACTAAAACCAACGCTCTTTTCTTTCTTCCTTTTTATCTTCCCTAGGACCTCCAGAAGGCATTACTTCGAGAGAAGAGGGTTTATCTTGTAGCTTTGCTTCTTGTGGACGCTACTAATCTTACATCCATGTCCTTATTGAACTAAGATTAGGGTTCCAATCCACCATCCCCTCTGCAGCTCTTCCTGCAAAATTATAGACTTTAACTATTCCAGTCATTCTCTGAGCTGAGCATGACTTCACTAATACAGCGAAAAGAATTTAAGGCGTTATGAAAATTTTAGAAAAATTCTTAGTTTTTGAAATTTAATCAAAAATCTTTTTAGATTAACAAAATCGGTAGAATTAGTTTATTTTATCTGCAGACATTTTTTTTCAAACTGAGTTCCTTATAAGCCAAAAAGTTGGAAATCTCCTATTTAGAGCTTTTTTTGTTTCTTATTTTCAAAATACCTTACAAACGGCTAAAACTATTTTTATAAAAAAATTTACCCCTTTTTGATCTATAGTAACCCCTCGTATAGTGAACATTTATATTTTTTAAGATATTAATTATTTTTTGTTATAAAATTCTTCCAGAACTTAAGTGACTCTTTTAAAATTATTTTTAAATTGAAAGGTTTTTTAGATCCAGATCTTGAACGAAATTGTATGTATGAATTCAAACTTCTGTAATTGTTGTATTATGTAATTGTTTAAAAAAAAAACTGACGAAATGTTTCATTTTTCTAATTTTAGTACTACTGAAGATGGTCAACCAGTGGTGGCCGAAACTGTTTTGTGAATTAATAAAATAAATAATAATAATTAAATAAAATTATTGTCTTTTATTAATTTGTGACTAAAAAACTTTGAATTTAAAAATAATTAATCTGTCTGTTAGTGATTTTATGGTTGTGTAGTGTAGATTTTTAATTAGCAATAGGTCGTCATAACACTGTAGAATTGTATTAAATTTGTGATGGAATTTATTACAATTAGATGGTTATTTGTTATTTCATTTATTAAATATTTATTTATAAAATGTTGATTTTTAATTAAAGAGGAAAAGTTAAGTAAAAATCATTTGACGCACTGAGCTAAGTTTTTAAAAACAATCACAAATCAATTGGGCATGCTCTGAATATGTTTTTATTTAATCTGCAATTATTTTCTAATATCTAATCAAATAACGGGATTCTTTTCCCTTTGCTATGTTTTTTGCATTGAAATGCATTTATTTCATTCCGAGTCGAGTAGCCAGCGGGTCAAGTGCTTAATATTTGTGTTTTCTTTGTGTCGGGTTTTATGCATTTTTGTTGACTACTGCATTGGGGAGAATTTCTCATGTAAAAAGAAACAAGATAAACATTTAAATATCTTTCGGATAATCGTTATCATCATATCTACATGTTATTTTAAAATTGAATATAAATAAAAGAATAAAATTATTACAAATACAGACTGTTGCTAAATAATTGTGAAATATAAGACCCATTTTATAAAATAGATTGGAATAAGAGTGGAAAGTTTTTCAAAGACCCACCGTAAATAGAACTGCCCCTACTAAACAATTTAAATAATATACTATTAAAAATTCATTTTTTATTTTCTACTATAAAAACATGTATAGTGAACACCTACAAATTTATATTTTAAGAGATAGGTATTAATTTAATTAATTTGTCAAAATCTATGTTAGTCTGAGTGTTACTAAAATTTGTGTACGCTCCAACTCAATGAAGGAGTCAAATCGAAATTTTATAATTAAAACAAAGATGTAAGAGTCTTTTATAAGAAAAAAAGATGGAATTTTTAAAAAAATCAATTCACTGGCGGAACCATATATTAAAAAAAACATAATCCTATGGTCACCATATCTAAGATTTTAGTAGAAAACTAGCTGTAAGGCCCGCCTTCGGTGGGCCTCTGCTCAGCCATGGGGCTTCGCCTCATGGTCCCCCGTCACTTATACACTCCCTCTCCTCCATCTGCAACCACTCTCCATCCCATCGACCTTCTACCCAACCCCGGAACTTCTACCCGGCCTCTGATCACTCTCCAACCCAGTAAACCTACCCCCTGGACTCCCCACGCATGGACCTTGGATCCCCTGGACCCCAACCCCCACTCCTGGGGACATACAAACATAGAAAAATAACTACAAACAGAGACAGGGACAAATCCCTTTTAGTAGTAAGTGATGATATAGGTTTAGACACAGGGACAAATGCCCTTTAGTAGCCCCCTGGGCCACACCTCCAATCCTCCACCCCTAGAATCCCCACCTTTCCCCTGGACCCCACCTTTCAAGCCCTGGGGGCATAGGTAGGTAGGTAGTTACAGAGGCAGGCACAAATGCCCTTTAGTAGTATATGATATTTTTATAGTGTTAGAGGGCTTCATCCCCCGGGAGTTAAACCCGAGTAGTTAGTCTAACCCTCGGGTTCAACTCCCTCTGTTATTCAATATAAAAATATTTTCTACTAAAATCTTAGATATTGTGACAATAGAATAGTGTTTTTTGAAATTTTATATTTACGAGTATATCGACACTATTATAAACTATATAAAGTTGGATTTTTTTTAATTTTTTAATTTTTGGGCTCAGCGAGAAAGTTTGGACACCATAAAATTTCATTTCTTTCATTCTGCTTGTTTCACTGTTTGGAATCATTGGTTAATCGTGCAGTTTAAACCTAAAATATGCTCTAATATGTCCTGCTAAGTAAGATTTGAGGCAAAAGTCTCTCTCATTGTATCTTTGAGAAATAACTTTATTGTTGCATGTGTGTGTGTGTGTGTGTGACGTTGAGCCAATGAATGTCCCCAACATGAGGAGCTCACTTTCTGGCAAATGACTAGTGATAGTTGCTACTCACGTTTTTCTTAAAGTGGATGGCGTCATATAATAGAGCCAATTCCTCCTTTGTAAAACAAAGCGAATTTGGTCGTGCTTGGATAATTTGATTTTTATAAAAAAAAAACGTGTATTAAATAAATAGCGTACAATTATAATTTTAAATGGGATTTAATTTTCTTGTAAAAAAAAGTATCGCTATATTATTTTCTAAGCTATACCTAACTGAAAAAAATAAACGAAAAGTTTAAATTAGCCTAATAACTGGTTCTGAATTAGGGCGGGGTGATTACATTATCAGATTAAGGTAACCCGTCCGAAGGTTATTTTGAGGCATCCACTTGCCTCTTCTGACTCATTATAAAACTATTTTTTCGTTTCTATAAAATTCCCAAAACTCATATCCTTCATTATATAATCAGAATAATTTCAAGTGCCTCTTCTATAGATTATGTGCATGTGGTTAAAGTGTGAAAGCAGCCAAGCAAAGAAAAAACAAAAAAATTCTCCTTTAAATGTTTCTGTTAAATTTTATTTTCCCATCTTCAGTCATATAGAGAATATTATTAAGTTTTATGCTATTATGATCGCAAATAAAAATATATTTGTACATTAATCATAATATATTAAATTAAAATATAATAAATATACGAAACCCCAATTTTTACTGACCTAATAAGCACTAAATATAGAGAATTTTTGACTACATTAAAAATAATAAAGAATTGTTAAAGAATATTTATAAATAATGAAGCTGTTGAAGATTTTATTTTTGTGATTAATTTGATTAAAATTTGAATTTTTAGTGAAATCACACATAATTAATTATAATTATTTATTGAACAAGAACAAATAATACAATACAATGATCGTTCTCAAATATGGGCACTAGGGTGGTCCATAATTTGGGTGTTTTTGAATTTTTGCGCTGACCAGGGCTCTTATGGTTCGAAATAAATTTAAAAAATAATCCTCAAGTTTTCAATTCTCTATCTCAATTATAGCCTGTGCCCTCCCTCAGCGATGTAAGTTTCTCATCTATATAACAAGAGTTTTTGCCATTGAAAGATCAATTTTTTTATTCGCCCAAAGTAATGGTTTGAAACTCTGTAGACTTTATCCTTATAATACTAGCTATCCATCAGAATTATTACAGATTTTTAGCTATTATAATTTTGGAGTTACAGCTAGATAAATTACTGCTATATCTTAGTGTTACTAAATTATAGATTCCAAAATTATAACAGCTAAAAATCTGTCATAATTTCTGATGGATAGCTATTATAAGGATAAAGTCTAGAGAGTTTCAAATTTTTTCAACCATTACTTTGGATGGAATAAAAAATTGATCTTTCAATGGCAAAAACCCCATGTTGTTTAGATGAGAAACTTTCATCGCTTGGAGCACAGGTTGTAATTGAGATAGAGACTTGAAAAATGGGGGATATTTTTTATTTATTTCGAACGATATGAGCCTTTGTCCGGGTAAAAATTCGAAAATACTTAAAATAAGGACCAGTTGTATTATATTATTTGTACTTGTTCAATAAATAATTGTAATTAATTATGTCTGATTTCACTAAAAATTCAAATTTTAATTGTTAAAAAAAGTTTAGGTTAGTGATTATAAATTTACAACTTGTTTAACGATAAGTAATATTGATTTATAAGAAATTAAAATTTTACATCATTTTTTTAAGATACTTCCAAAACTTATGTTACTTTGTAATTTGCATTCTTTTAACTTCATGGGTTACTTAGCACACAATACATTTGCCGATTTTGGTAGAATTTTACAGAATGTTGATTTGCCTTCCTGCTGGTCATTGTCGTGTATTACAACCAGTTAATGAATAATTCCGTCAGATTATTAACAGTTCTATCATATCTTCATCAAATTACTTCCGGAATTCCTTCCGCGAATGTTTTCAATTATCATAATGAGAGTGGATTAGGATGAATGGAGTTATATATTGAAGCCGCTAGTGTTGTTTAGTTAAATTGTTGCCGCTGATTTAATTGAACACAATAGCGAAGCTGTCGTTGGAGATAATTCGTTATAATAGGTCTTTAATTCTCGATATAACTTTCTATGTAACACAGTTGTTGAGACAAATGAAGTCGTTGATTGCGTCATTAATTTAAATGAGAAAATGGAAGCAGCCACACGCACACACCCATCCACACAGAGAAAATGAAAAAAATTCTTTGAATTTATTCGCAGCCCTGGAAATGAAGCATGTTCTATAAGGGCAAAGGGGCTCTATTTATCAAAGATACGTTTCAAAAGAATATAATGGAAAAAGTTTTTTTAATAGCTATTTAAGAGGCCCTTGAGAGAATTTCTTTAATCGTTTACTCCTATTAGTTGTGGAGTCCTTAATTTTCAACCTTTGAATACATTTTCAAAATCAAGCAGCGGGAAAAGAAATGGTGAATATAATGAGGCCATTTCTTTGAAACGGTAGACGTGCTCTTACATATAGGACCCACAAGTGACAAATAATTAAGGGATTTATTAATAGAATTGAAACCGTAGCCAAAAAAGAGAAATGTAGGCGTTCAAAACCCATCTCACCTAAATTTTGAATTTTGAATTGTTGTCATCCACATGACTTGGTCACACACCTGGCCCCTCTCTTAAATTTCATATTTAATAAAATAATTTATAATCATTCACGAAATAATGTTTTTGTTTTTTTAGTTTGAAAAATTTATCCAGTGAAACCTCTCAAATCCGAACCCCGTAAATCAGAACGAGTTTTTTTGGACAAAAAAAGGTTTTGTCACTTGTTACATTTCAAAACTGTCCAATTTTGACACAATTTTTTCCCAGTCACTGATTGTTGCTTTACCAACACCAAACTCGCAATCCAACTTTGTCAAACATTCCACAGCGTCCTGACGCTTTTAAAGCTTTCAGTTTTTGTTCTACGGTACAAGAACTGTGTTTTCATTTGCTTGCCATAATTTAAAATCAAAACATTAATCAAAAGCGTTCTCTTAATTAAAAACTTAACAATAACAACGCAACTCGAACAGAAAAGCGCGCCAAAACCACCTTTCGGCTAATCCGAACAAATTAAAATCCAAACAGAATACAACCCCAACTAGTTCGGATTTGAGGGGTTTGACTGTAATTTTAATTTTTTAAGAGCCCCTTAATTTCTTGGATCGATTCCAAAAAAATTTAATCAGCTAAGAATCTAAATGTGAAATTACGTATTGATATTCATACTTGTTTCTGTGCTAGAACGTACACACAATTTGGTAACGTACCTACTAACTATAATGTCTATAACTAACAAACTAACAGACATTTAGGCAAAATAATTAATTTCTCGCAAAATATAATTTTGTCGATGTTCACTCTTTATATTAGGGCTTTTTTGTGGAGTAAAATTTCATGGTTTTGCTCAATTTTTTTTTATCAAAATTGTTTTATCCATTTTTGAGCTATCTCGAAAAGACGAAGCAAAAAAATCAGTTTTCATGCACGATTACAATACTTGACCATACCCTGTTTGTAGTAAAATTTAAAATATATTTTTGATTTAATAATCTGAAATGTTTCTAGAAATCATAGGGATAAAGTGTTGGCGAATATACCTGCATCTCTCCAATTCTTTTTTGACGGGTCCATGAGTTAGAGAAGCATTTTGTCTTAACTATAGGGGGCTGATGATTTAACTGGTGTAAAGATAGTTTGTTCGGAATTTATGTTCGCAATTTAATATTAATATTTTTTTTTTTTTTTTTTTTTTTATAAATTTTATTAAACCAATTATTTTACATTAATTAATGTATACATTGTATTTTTTGCTTCGATTCCGGAGATTACTTCTCCACCATCGAGTGTCCTTATTCATCTTTAGTCCTTGTTTTTAATAAGAGGAAAAATCTAATTAGATAAAAAAACCTATTTTCCGATAATTATTTCAATTCCATTATTCCCCAATCAAGTCGATTGGTATCCCTCCTCTCATTCATTCATCCCACCAATCTTAATATTAAAATAATAATAATAATAATAATAAATTTATTGAACCAATTATTTTACATGCATTAGCGTATACATTTTATTTGAGCTTCGACTTCGAAGATTACATCCCCACCATCGACTGTTCTTGATCTTCTCGTGCTTGCGATAATGTTTTTAGTCCGTGTTTGTAGTAAGAGGAAAAATTTACGAAATAAAAACCTCTTTGCCGTTATTTATAAAAGAAAGGAAAGAATCAGAGGAAAATGATGATGCTATGTATGATGAAAGATGAGCGTTAGGTCCTGTAGAGTTCCAGTATTAGGGGGTTTAGACTAGTTTGGGTCTTTTGTTTGAACCGATTGGTAATGTCGCTTAGGTTATCCAACAATCTCTGCATTCCTAGACCGACTAGGATAATTTCGTTTGATGTTCCGGGAGGGGGTAGTGTAATGATGCGGAGTGTCCTGGATTGCACTCTCTCCAATGCTTCTAGATTTGATCTTGAGGCGTAAGATAACCAGGCAGGTACTGCATATGCCAAAATAGGTTTCACTAACATTTTATATAATGTCAATTTACCTTCAAGTGAAAGTGAACTTCCAGGACGAATTAAAGGCCAAATAACTCTGATAGCCCTTCGTGCTTTTTCTCTTGTTATAGTCGTGTGAGCAGCCCAATTAGCTCTTCGATCCAATAGGACACCAAGGTATTTGACTTTAGACTGCCATTTTAAGTGGGAATCATTAATTTTTAGAGTAGTTCCGAAATTTTTTTTTTTTTTTTTTTTTTTTATAAATTTTATTAAACCAATTATTTTACATTAATTAATGTATACCATGTATTTTAGCTTCGATTCCGGAGATTGCTTCTCCACCATCGAGTGTCCTTATTTATCTTTAGTCCTTGTTTTTAATAAGAGAAAAAATCTAATTAGATAAAAAAACCTCTTTTCCGATAATTATTTCAATTCCATTATTCCCCAATCAAGTCGATTGGATCTCACCTCCTCTCCCTCTCTCTTTAATATTAAAATGAAATAAAAATATTAGATAAATTAAACTTTATTGTTAATCAGTTGTGTGATTTATGTTAAGCTGATCTAACATCAAAATTTATTTAGTAGAAGAGTCTGACCTTTGAAAATCATAGAAGGTCGACATTTGATCCAATGGGATTATATTCTATCTTTTGGGAATCTAATCAAATCCTTCTTTGTTAAAGGCAACAAAGGGGGCTTTTTACGAGGCTGGACAGAAGAATATTGGACCAAACTTAAAATCTCTCATTGGAAAAAGAGATCATGAATCATAAAATGGGGGAAAAATGACGTTTTCTCGTGAAATGAATGAAAAAAAAAATCTCAGCCAATCAGATTCCGGATTTGTTCAGATTAAAGATGGTATGGAAGAAGTTGCTCAGAAAATTTCCAATCGGATTCAAAATGAATATATATAAATACCAATATATATATTTCAGTGGCCTGCGGTCCACGGATGCTGCGGATGCGGCGCATCCCTAAAATTGCAAACATTTAGAGCATTTTCATAAATATAAAAGGTCAACTTCAAAATTTCAGGAGGATCTTTAAATTTTCAAATTATTATCAGTTATTTCAAATATTTCTATAGAAAACATTTTTTGTTTTGAAAAGTATATTGGTTCTTGAAATGAAATAAAATTGTTGCATAGTTTCAAGGGGCAATTAAAATGAATGATTTTTCCAAAAAGGGTGTGGATAGAAGGTTTGAAGTCTCTTCCTGGTTGATATATCTTCCAGTTCAAGCATTCAAAGTCAAAGACAAGTCCAGACGAGTTTTAGTCAAATAAAAATTGTTCTCGCTGAGCAACTATTAAAATATAAATAATACAAAAAAAGGAATAAATAAAGATGATTCGAGAATATTTGGTCTAATCCATTTCTAAGACCTCTCAATATATAAGATCGGAAATAGCTAAAAGTGTTATAGATAAGTCATAGCTTGCTTATAGCAATAGAATTAGGAGAAATTTAAGATTTTCTTATAGTACAGGCTGATTCATTGTGAAAGATGGTCGATTTCCATTTCAAGGACTGTCGAGTTTAAGTCACAAGATTTAATTTCTGACTCCTACCCTCAATCACACAAAGCAGTATCCGTTTGGGGCGAAGGTCCTAAAATTTATTTTTAAAAAATCTAATGTTAAATTTAAAAAATAACGAATATTCGATGAAATTTGCAAAAAAAAGCGAAGATTAAAAAAAAATTAAAAAAATGAAGGGTACTTTTTTGGACACCATCCCTGGCTGAAAAGTATATATAATTAAGTTTACTGGTGCTTGGTAACTTTTTGTTTTAGTTAAAAACGGTTTATAGATTTTTAGAAAATATTTTGTTTTGCCGAGAGTAGCAGAGTTTTTTTTTACTTAGAGAAAGTGGTGTAGGTTTTAGGTGAAACATGATATTAATTAATAAAGTAAAGGGTATGTAGTTTCACAGTGAATGAAATAAAACTCAAGGGTTTCTACAAACTCAATATATCTCGGATTATTAGTCCATCATCAGTGAGCTTACAGGTTAAAACCGGTTTAACCTGTAAACTCCTGTGATGGACTAATAATCCGAAATATATTGAGTTTGTATGAAACCTCTTTGAGTTTTATTTCATTCACTGTGAAACTACACACCCTTTACTTTATTAATTAGTAGCAGAGTTGTTGATTCATGAAGTAAAATCAAAGAATGTACTAGTATCCTTCTATTTACATCAAGCAGAGTGGAAGATTTCTTTTTATGAATATTATTTTTCCTTATTCTCTAATTTTAATTCAAAATAAAATTGTCTCTTTAGATAAAACCCCGCATGATTGCCCCTTTTGTGAAAAAATAATTTTCTAGCTTTGGGATGTGTTTGAGATGTGTTTGGGTGTTGGAGAAATATATAGGTATATATATAGGTATAATTAAAATTTCATTGACCTTCTAAATTTCAACGAATTGATTGAGGATAGAGAAAGACAAGTAGAGTGGTGCATTTATTCAGTCTAGTGGGAGAAAAAGTACTTCAGAAGAAATCCATTAGCCAAGTGGCCGTGCATGGCATTAATCCGCTAGCATCCGTACTGATTAAATTCCCGTTAGAGAGATTTTCATTAAAATAAAAGACACGATGACTATGTTTGGATTTGTTAAAAAGAAGAGAAATAACAAGCCAAAGAGATGGGTAGGTCAACGCCCTAATGAATATTTAAAGATTAAAAAAATTGCTATTTAAAATAAGACAATCTGGCCTGAAATGCTTTCGCCATGTGAGACTTTACTCCTACAATTACCTAAACCTCTTTATATTATATACGCATGAACGTATATGAATAGCTCCAGTTCAAGCCATTCATTTATGTATCAATGTTTGAAAATTTTTAATATTAATACTAAGTAGAAAATTTTCAGACGGGGTGCTGGACAGTTGTTCACAAAATAATTACTATTTTTAAAATAATGTTCATTATAAAATCCTTTTTGTTGTCTGAAACGCCCAGATTTTCCCCAATTTTTTTATCAAATAGTTTTAGCCATTTTTTATATATATTTTGAAAAAATTAACACTTTTTTCATGCACGATTACTTTACTTCATCAGGCCTCGTATGATAAATCAAAATCTAAGTAAATTTATTAAAAAAATCAAATAAAAAAAATTAAATTAGAATATTTTGTGGTAAAAATTTGGAGATCTTGGGGAACACTTTTGATTCTAAGTAAAAATCAAGTGAACACTAAAGTAATTTTAGTATTTTATTGTGTAGGCGAAACAACATGTACATTGTCAATCCCCATTAACTGCATACACAATAAAATACTAAAATTACTTAAATATTCACTTGATTTGTACTTAGAACCAAAAGTGTTTCCCAAGACCACCAAATTTTTACCACAAAATATTCTAATTTAATTTTTAATTTTTTTTAAATAAATTTATTTAGATTTTGATTTATCATACGAGGCCTGATGAAGTAAAGTAATCGTGCATGACAAAAGTGTTAATTTTTTCAAAATATCTAAAAAATGGCTAAAACTATTTGATTAAAGAAAAAATTGGGGGATATCAAGGGGTTTCAGACCAGAAAAAAGTATTTTTATAATTAACATTATTTTAAAAGATACTAATTATTTTGTCGAAATGTTTGTGAGTGGGTGAGTAGCTTTAAAATTACTATAGAAAATCAAGATAAATGGTCAACTAATAGATCAGAGATGTTATGGATAATTTTGATAATGTCAGAAGAGTTGTTTCACACTTCTGGAAATCAAACCTGAATGCCAATAGAGTGTAATCCGGGCACTCGTCTTGACCTTTGAGGTGGACTACAAGACCAGACTTGTTTCAGTCTTTTAAGGATTATATTTTTAATTACTACTATTCTAGGAATGGCCATTCGTAATGTGCAATTAGACTAAAATTATACTCGTTGTTTGGATATATCGTAGAGAGAATATTTAATTGTACTAGGAAAATTATTTTTATGAAATAATTATAGGGAATATTTTTCTATACTCAACAATTATCAAATGACATATAGAACAATTTTTTACTCAAAGAATCGACCTTCATCATAAAGAAATGTAACGGTGAATTAATTCTAAATCTTAACATAAAGCCATATATTTTGTTATTGTTTTGAGAATTTCAATTTTTTTAAATTTTCAAAAATTGAATAGAAATTGAATGACTATTCTTGTTTTGAATATAAAAGACAAAAATAATCCATAACATTTCGGATCTAGTAGTTAACCATCTCTCTTGATTTTCTATAGTAATTTATAATCTTTAATTGTCTCTATCTCCGTAAATAATAGTCTGAGAGCCTTAAAACAATCGAATTTATAAAATTTTTTAAAAATTTCTAAAAAAAAATTCTCTTTAAAAATATTTAATTGTCTCTATCTCCGTAAATAATGGTCTGAGAGCCTTAAAACAATCGAATTTATTAGATTTTTTAAAAATTTCTGAAATTTTTTTGTATTTAAAATCTTTAAACGTTTCTATTTCCATAAATAATGGCCTGAGAGCCTTTGAACAATCATATACTAATATCGGCATTTTTCTTTTATATCCATATTGCTCAAATTTTTGACACTAAATAAATTTGATTTATTTTAATGAAAGAAGGAAATTTATTGTATTCTATATTGTAACAAATGCCTATAAAAAATCGAAATTCGTATTTGTATGGTGATCCTATGTTTTAATTATATATAATTTCATAATACTTAAAGCTTATATTGCATTAAACATTTTATCTCTTGTTATTATAATTAGATTTTTTCATTTTAATCTAATCTCCTTTACATGTTTTTGACTTTTTAGATAACGAGAAAACGATTTAGATTTAAATGGTTAATTAATCGCATCTATAAAATATAATTTACATGATGGGGGGGGGGGGCGTTACTTCACTGCAAAACTTGCAAATTTATAAACAAATTTAGATTTTTATAATATAAATATTAAAAATACTCATTCACTTAAATAAATGTATAATTTTGAAAATGAAATTTTATTTTCCTATTAAAATTGTGAAATTTTTTCCTTGACATATTTTGCTTTTTCTCAAAAAATAAGTAGACCCAATTGATAAAACTCTACCTATACTTGATTAATAGAAAATTCTTTTATTTCGTGTCTGAGTTTGTTTCAATGTTTCCAATGGATATAGACTTGTTTCGACATGTATCCGGGATTATTATAAAAGTGCCCAATCTTATATTTCGCACCCTTTTCTCTCTATACCAGAGTGAGACATTCTACCCCAATTGCATTTCCAGAGTATTTATTATTTTTTAATATTTTTATCTTTATTTGTTTTTAAAATATTTTTAATGAAAAAAGGAATTATTTTTTCGAACGTTATTTTCATTTGCTTTTAAGGAAAAGAAAAAATTTATCGACTACATGTTTTTCCATTAAATAATTACGAGGGGTGAACTGTGATTTGGAATTAGGTGTACACCGTCTTTGGAATTATTTGGAATTACTTTGGAATTCATTAGATAATCTATTGTCATCTATTGTCTTCTACTTGGAAATGAACGTGGAAGTGGAAGTAGGCGTACAGGATTTTAGGTCGCGGTTCAGCCCTCGAATAATTATATACAATGAATTTATTTTTATTACGTAGATTTTTTAATCAAATAAATAAATATAAACAGATATTTATTAGGGGTGCTCATTCTAGAAAATCAGTTCATACGAAATTTGTTTTTAATAAAATTAATAATTTTTTTTTTAAATGAAATTTCCCGGCAGGCTTGCAAGCTAAAGCCTGCTGGGCGTGTTTAATTTGATAATAAAATTTCAAAATCAAAAATGATTTAATTTTTTTATTTATCCCATCCATCATATTACTTATTCTATAAAGAAGTACTTATGAACCCGAACAAGTTTATTAAAATAATCAAAAATAATAATAAACATTTTCTTTTTCAGGTTTCGAGGCACGATATCAATCTTCCCTTCCAATGTAAGTTTTAATTTATTTTTTTATTTCATCTAACACTTTAACTAAATACCATTTTATTTTTTTGTATCTTGCTGGCGTTCAGAAGTGGCTTAGCTTAAAATTATAAATTTAATTAAAAATATTTATTAAAATCAAGTATACCTACGTATTAAATTTAATCCTCCTGTCTGATCAAGAGTTGTGTTTTTTTGCGGCAGAACTATGCGCAGAAATGTAACACCTTAATTTCTTAATTACTAATATATTTATTAGAGTATTATGTAAAGAAATATGTTTACCAACACCCAATGAAAAATCATAAAATGATCGGGTGAGATTGCCCCCAAGTGACCATTTTTAGGTGATTTTTGTACCTGTCGGCGTTTAGAAGTGGCTTAATTTAAAATTATAAAACAATTTTACAAATTTCTTCAATATTCTCTTATCGACGACAATTCAGTATTTGGAAGATATAAGGTTCGGAAAACTCAATATGTTGACTTGGATTTTTTATTTGTGTTTAAAAGTGTTCCAATATTTTTAAATTTCTTTCTTTCTATATGTCTCTCTCGATTCTGAAATCCACGATAATTGAAGAATGAAAGCTCTTATAAGAGTATAATATAATGAATGATTTGTGGCTTTGGGTGTTTCAAAGACAAAGAACTGATAGATTTTGTAAAGATAAGATTAAATAAATATTATATTTAATATTCATTTACTATGAGTTAAGGATTCTTGGTCACTTGTTTCACATTAAAATTAAAAATTATTAAAAGATGTAAAATTTTTTTTTCAATATATATATTTTAAGTCATCAACCCATCTTCAGGAAGTACAGAGAATAAATAATAGTTATTCTCAGTACTTCCCGAAGATGGGTTGATAGCCCGAAATATATATATTGAAAATATTTTACATCTTTTAATAATTTTTTTTTTGGGAGTCGGGTAGCTCAGTCAGCTAACGCACTGGCTTCGCTTCGGCATCGATCGATTATGACGATGTTGAGGTAGAGGTCCGGGGTTCGATCCTAGCTGGCAAATAAAAATTTCTTCCGGCTGAAAACTCGGCTCCCTCACTAACCCTACTAACACTACTTATGTGCTCTCTAAATGGGCTTTGTTCCCGGTGACATTAAATAAATTAAAAAAAAAATAATATTAATAATTTTTTAATTTTAATATGAAACAAGTGACCAAGAATCCTTAACTCATAAACTTAAAAAATCATAATTATACTTTTCTTACAGGGATACATACCTCACAGACCCCGATACAAATATTTTTTGACCCCAAAAAATTCGCTATCTTATTTAGATTACGAGTTAGACTTCTCTGACAAAGAGACTGTTAGACAGACATTCTAGCAACACTAGTATAGTCTCGTTTTACTTGTGAACGGAATCGTAAAAATATTTCTTTTAAAATTCATTAAATATTTTGTCATTTCATTGGTTGAAGTGTTTTAGATTTAGATCATTTGATGAATGAACAATTTGACCAAAATTTCAATTAATTCTCAGTATTTTGAGAAGGGTGGGAAGATTTAGTAGATTTTCAATTATATTAAATGCATATACCTCCTTAATATAGATTGGAATATTCAATTCATGTAGAATCTTTTAATTGGAAACATTATAGTACCGTTTCGTATTGATAAATAGTATTGCAAGTATTTCCTATTAAGCTCCCATTAGTATGCTTGTTTCGTGGTTGTGTGTTTCAGACAATCCAACTTGTGTTGTTGCCTTTGAGCCCAGTGCATTTATCATTTGAAAGTTGCCTTGTTATTAGCGGAGTTTATCCCTCACTTGGGTTGCTTTGTAGTTTGTAATTTTCAACCCTCGCATACCGCCACTTGACTGCTTGTTCAACATATGTTAACCTGTAATCTCTTAAGCATTAAAGATTGCTCAAGATAACCGGAAATTTTAAACACATTCAAGTTTAAACAAATGGAAATCCTCTAGCGACGAGCCTACATTTGAATTATGGTTGGCCAACCCCAGTTTCAATTTATTTGCATTAGTGGCCTCCGAGGAAGAACCTTTCAATGAAAAGGGAGGGTTTAGCAGATTTTCAATTATTTTAAATACAACTTATGGCTAAATAGGCATAAATTCGTAGAGGACAATTATGTAAAATTAAAAAAATACTATTTATAAATTAATAAATTGAAGGAATTAAGGTAGCTGTATCACCAAATGCATTTTCTTAGGATTTTTTTGAAATTTAGACAGATCATTATTTAAATAATTATTCTGCATCGATTGGTGGAAAACGAAATTTATGAACAATATAGTTCTGGAGATATTAAATTCCAAAGATAGACTTTTTCAGACTCTTATACATTGCACTATACGGGATAACGGAAAGTTTACATACATATATAATTATAATTAAGAAACTCTTCTTACGATTGTTATAAATAACTAATATTAAACAATAACTAATAAATTTTTTAAGAAAATTTTAATTCATAGTTACAACACAGTTTCTGATATAATAATTATATATAATTGAAAAATTTATCTCATACAAGTAGTGGAACGGATTACACTAAAAACAAGATGACAACAACGCATTTATTTAACTCACTTTAGTACACTTTTTTGACGTTTTTTCGCTTCAGCCATTGCCACAACAGCTTTCAATCGCTTATTAAGAACTTTTTGTTTTATAAATCTCCCCTAGTAGCACAATGTTTCAAACTATATAGTAACTATATAGTCCCTATATAGATTCTCGAAATCTATATAGGCACTATGTAGTAACTATATAATTTGAAACATTGTGCTATTTCCAGAATCTATATAGGGACAATATAGTTACTATATGTATGCTATATGCATGCTTTGAACGCAGCACACGTTTTGCCGACTCCCAACACTCTTTCGCTGTCAAATTGGAAAAGTGCCGGACCACTTCATTCGCGAATACATATATCCCCATGACTTCAAGGAACTGGAACTCTCTCCCAGCCTCTATCTTTCCCAGCACCGACGGATCTTCAAACCTTTCAAAACCAGGGTGCATAGACACCTACGTCTACACCTCTTACTTAATCAACTTTCCCTTCTCTTCGGTAATGCAAGAGTCTTTCGAGATCCATAGGGCCTACATCTTTACTGGTGCACCCCTTCTTGCATTCGATTGCATTAAAAAAAAAAAAATATATAGTTTGAAATATTGTGCTACTAGAGTCCCTTTATAATATACTATATCTGACATTTATATGATAAAATATATACAAGCTCGGACAGAGTTTCCAGATTTTTCAAATGAGCAGTTAGTTGTACGGGATTGGCTAGTAGTGGTAAATAAACAGCAAAAAGTTTTGGCCTTATGAATTATTTATTCTATATGCTCTAGCATTAACTTTTTGCTACTACTGTCACGATACAACTACCTTAAGAACTATAGCCCGAGCACCCTTGATATGTAATATTAGAGTTCGTATTGTCGATAGAAATAGACTAAATTTCCTGAAAATCACAAGACTATCCGAGATTAAACAATTTGGACTCTTATATTACATGACAATTATTTGGTCCATTCCATCACCGATCTTGTAAAGCCAACCTCTTGCGATAGAAATTTAACGTCTACTTCTATTGTCAATTTGAACTCTATATTCAATTTAAGAAAAGTCATTGGCCTTTGAAAATTTAGAATTCAATCCACTCATTTATCTGTTTTTACTTTATCCATACCGTCATCAAAAAGACCAAATCGTCGTCTTAGAGTGTAAACCTGCTAACTCACAACAAGGAAATTTTACAGGGCAGAGAAAAAACAAACAAAATTTAATAATGTTGTTATTGAAAGAAACTATTTTTCACATTTTTTTCTACAACTTACTGATCGTAATTTTATGATAAGTAGCAGTTTTACTTGGACGAAGCTGCATCTCTTTTTCTTTCGATCGGTATTAATATGTCATATATCGTCATATTATCATATAACCTGCTAAATCCATTTTTTATCATATATGACATATTAATACCGTTCGAAAGAAAATGAGATGCAGTTTCGTCCAACTAAAACTCCAACTTAAAATTGTAGAAAAAATGTGAAAAATAGTTCCTTTCCATAATAACAATATAAAATTTTGTTTGTTTTTTCTCTGCCCTGTAAAATTTACTTGCTGTGAGGTAGCAGGTTTACACTCTAAGGCGATGACATGATAAAAATGGATAGCAGGTTTAAACTCTAAGGGCTGGTTGTATGTCGCAAAGTAAATGCTTTTTACCACTAACAAACGGTACATGGTAAATGGAGCTACTGGGATGGCCTATCAGATGACAGAAACTTCCAGTGCCTGTCATCTGATTGGCCATCCCAGTGGCTACATTTACCATGTACCGTTTGTTAGTGGTAAAAAGCATTTACTTTGCGACATACAACCAGCCCTAAGGCGACGAAATTCTTGGTAATCAACCCAATCACCAATACTCAAAATACACCACTACTAAATATACAATGTTGATGATAATTCATTCCATCTCGGATCTAGTAGATGACAACCTCTTGTCTTGAAATATAAACCTCGTATAGGTAAGAGATTCAGAAGGACGTGACGCTGTCAGGTTTGATGACTGGTAGGGTTAATTTTTATGGCCCTTCCCAACTCCTCTGCTCTTCTTAATCAACTCGCTTTTATTTCAAATGATAACATTTGGTTTTAACGTGATTATTCAAGTGGCGTTCTGGGTTGTCCATCTCCCTTCTCACCAGCACACCAGCACCCTCTACCGTCACTCTTCACGGCATACGAGTCTGGATTATTAATTATTCTAATGGAGTTCTTGTACTCATCTATCAATAAAAATTATTATTATTATCATTAGTATGAATTGTAATGCTATTAAATAGCTCTCATGAGAGAGAGTAATCCTCTACATTTCCATCAGGACTTTAATTAATTTTGATTGTAACACCAATGAAAAAATAATCGTATTCTTGAATAATTTATCTAAACAAAAAAATCATTGACTAAAATGTTAGCATTATAAGAATAGTATTCTTTATAAATAATAACATTTTATTTCTTTGGCTAAGCCTTTTTCTATTTCGGCTTTGTAATGTGTTCATTGTTATTATTATTACTTTACTATACAGGGTATGGTCAAGTATTGTAATCGTGCATGAAAAAAAAGTGTTTTTTGCTTCTTTTTTTTTGAAATATCTTAAAAACGACTGAAACTATTTTGATTAAAAAAACTAGGCCAAACCACCGCATTTCGGTCTACAAAAAGTTCTAATAAATGAACATAAAAAAATTATATTTTTTGAGATAATAACTGTTTTGTCAAAATGTCTGTTAGTTAGTTAGTTGGTTTGTTAAGTCTGTCCGTTACCAAATTTTTGTGGACGAGCTGGCTCAAAAACTGGTGTGAATATCAAAACCAAATTTCACACGTAGTTTTGGTGCATTGGGATTAAGAGCTGTTTAGATTTTGGTGCATATCAACCCAAAATTAAGGTGGGGGAGGGGTTAAAATTTAAAATTATAACATTTACAAAGTGAAAAAAACAAGAAAAATGAAATAAACTATAAAATTAACCTATAATACCGAAAATATTTCTTTTCTGGTGCCAAATTTGGGGGGGGGGGGGCGTGTCAAAAAATAAAATTCTAGGCCATTTGAGGAAACTCAACCAAAATTTGTATACATAATCAGTGGGCTACCAAAAGACTAAAAATGCAAAAACTAACTGCCCAAAATGGGGGGGGGGGGCAAAAATAAAAATCTAGCCCATTTGACCAACTCAACTAGAAGTATATGGCCACATCAGAACGTATCAATTTATATTTTTTAATGTGAGAAAATATTTTCGATAAAAGAGTAAAAATTGATAATTGAAACTGAAACTGAAGCTTACTTAACTTATAAGATCTTAGGAAATTGAATAAATGAATTAAATTCAGAGTTTTATATTGAATAAGACTGACGTTTCCTCACTATATTTGCGACTAAATCTGTGAATGCAAATTAAACACAATTTTATACATTTAGCTGAAGAAGTCGCAAATATAGTGACGAAACGTCCGTCATTATTCAATATAAAACTCTAAATTTAATTCATTTATCCAATTTCCTAAGTTAATTAAATAATAGATACGATTCATCAAACAATTCTATTTACTTTTCCCAATTTTCCTATTAAATTAAAAAAATGGTTATTATTTTCAGTTAGACAACGGTATTGGCATGTAGAACTAATAAGTTCCAATATATGATAACTGAAGTAAAGCAAAATATAATGGGTCTGTTAAGGTTTGTGTGCTGTAAGATATTGGTAGGTATACTGGGTAAATTCACAGCCGTCTTGATTCCTGTCAAGCTGGTTGCATATCTTTGGAATTGATTGAGGGGATCTAAATGTAGTTAATGGGGGTTGGGTTTGTCTTATCTCCACTAGAGCTGATAAGCTATACTTAACCTTAAAGACATGAAGCCAGGCTGTGCAAATTACAAAATGCTAATTTTTTTAACTACTCTACTGTTAAGGTAGTTCTTTCACAAATGCAAAAGTTCAAGAAGTCTTCGGAACTTGGAATAATAAACACCCTGTTAAAATTTGAAGACTATTTACCACACCAAACATGAAATAATTGCAATTAAAAATGAAATTTTGTGCATATGATAGGATGGAAAGGGTAGGAAAATGATCATTATTTTATTTTTTTTCATTGAAGGACTTTTACCATCTTGATGAAAAATTAATATTTGATAGAATAATATATCGGAGGAGCTTAAAAAAAAATTGAAATTATTTACCTCGTAGTTTTGATAAAAAATAAAAAAAAACATATTTGGGTGATTATTTTTAGTGGAGGGGATATAAGAACAGTCGCTTGGAAATGATCCATTCATATAGAAAATATAGTAGTGGGAGAAGAACAGGCACGTTAAAAAAACATAACCTAAAATTTTAATACCGTTCATATGTATAGAGTGGTTACGAGGCTAAAACTTTTTGTGTGGATTGTCGCGAAAGAACTTACCTTAATTCATTAAATGAAATGGTTTAATTCAATAAATGGGAAAAAATATTTAATATTATATCTTTATATTCAAATATTATCCATATTTCATTAAATCTTTTGGATTCAAATAATTCAAAAAAAAAATATATATATATATATATATATAACTTTTTGTTAATTAAAAAAGTTCTTAAGCCATTTGAAAAGACTAAAATAATGAAAAAAGTTTGTGTGTTTAACACTATTTTAATTTGAACGATTGTTAGAAACAAGTTTATTTATTTTGAAAATATATAAACAGCTTGCTAATTCTTCCAGTCTATTAATTTTTAGTGAATTAATGAAATAGACTACTAAAAAATAAATAAATAAATAAAATAAAATCAAGTTCAAGTTTATTAAATAAAGCTCGTAGGAGCAAGTTTCAAAAAAGTTAAATAAAACCCTATCAAACATTTACCTATTTTTATACAATCCTCTATTTCGTTGTAACATGTGTGTTAATGAAGCTGGATTGGGAAAACTACATAAAAAAAAACTAATATTATGAAGACACCTATAGCAGTAAAATTTTAAAATTATTGTTATAATATTATCGATAGGGATAGGTTCAAGCAAGAAAGTCAAAAGCCACAACTTATTAATGCAAACTTAAGGAACAAATTTCTGTTCATATGCTCATCATTTAACAGTTCGATTTTTTCTAATTTTCTGAATTTTCAACCGAAAGGTTAGAATCTAGAAACCCTCAAATTTCATTAGTTCTTTGTTTTTAAAATATAAACATTTTGGCACCACAACAAATTTTCTTTGACTTTCTGTACGTGAGCTATTGTGGTTATTAAAATCCATACAGAAAATAAGTGAAAGTAAAATATGCTTGAAAATTATATTTTCTCAATAAAAATAAGAAAAAAAAAATCATTTGAGTTCAATACAGTCGACTCTTGATAATTCGAAATCCAAGGGACTACAAGAAAAATTCGAATTATCAAGAAGTTTGAATTATCAAGCAGAAAGAAAAAATTCGAACTATTAAGAGTAATTATTATTTTTGGAAAATATGTATGAGCTTACTTAATTTTATATATAGCCTCGAGAAAAAAGTAAAAATAATGAAAACGACAAAAAAGAACAAAAAAGTTACATATCATCGCCTTAGAGTGTAAACCTGCTAAATTCATTTTTTATTATATATAACATATTAATATCGTTCGAAAGAAATAGAAATGTAGTGGCATCGTCCAAGTAAAACTGCTACTTAACATTATGATCGTAAGTTGTAGAAAATATATGTGAAAAATATGTTCTTTCCATAAAAACAATACTAAATTTTGTTTGTTTTTTATCTGCCCTGTAAAATTTCATTGTTATGAGTTAGCAGGTTTATCCTCTAAGGCAACGATATGTATTATTATTGCAATAGATAATAAAAAATAATTAAAAAAACTACTAGGAAAAATTCGAATTATAAAGAGGGAAAGTATCCTAGCACGAATTATAGAACGTTCCCTCCCTCTTGTAACGAAAAATATTTCGAATTATCAAGCGTATCAAAATACACAGCATTTTTTCGATTTACCGAAGTTAACAGCTGAAGAGTTCGAATTATCGAAAAATTCGAATTATAGAGGTTCGAATTATCGAGAGTCGACTGTATTTCACTTCACCTTCCCAGAAAAATAAGCATGTTAAATTATCAGCCTGATTAAGTAAATACATGATTAAATGGAAACTAAAAGTACTATCGTTTAATATTTTAAAGTTACCTGGGATTGTGCTTTATAAACTGAAAATGAATGATCAATGCAAATGGTATGCAAATCCTTGGCCCCCTCGTCTTGGCTGATTTTTTATCAGTCCGTTGGCACCCCTGAAACTCGAGTTACAGGGTATTAACATTGTGTTAAGGTGTCGTCCCAGCGACGGTTTATTTTAAATGCGGCCGGATTAAATGATTTAATAAATATTGCACATCGGTTGGTCCGACCCTTTCGCCTACTAAGAGGATTATCGGCCGGACTATTTTATCTCTATCCCTCGCCATTTAGGACTTTCTTTTTCTCTTTCTACTCTGCTGCTCTTTCCATACTCTTTTTCATTTATACCGGGCTTTTTTTCTCTCTCTTTAAATACAGTTTTTTTTTATTTTATTTGTTTATTTTTATTTTTTTTTAATAAAAAACGAATTTACTAATAGGAATCTAGGAAGTAAGTGTATTGTTAAGAAAAATTTTAACGTTTTTATATTGTTTTTTTTTTTTTTTTTTTTACTAATATACTTAAAAGTCAGTAGAATGTGTGTGCACATAAAAATTTAATTTAAATAATGTTAATTGACAATTTAATTAAAAATATTGATTAAGTATATTTTACGACTGAAACAAATGGCATTTCGTCAGAATTCTCTTTGGAGAAGACCTTTTTAAATGAATAAAAATATGTTATATTATTATTCTAAAGTAGAAATACACTCTTAAAAGTGAATACGACTTAAATTAAAATAGTATTTTGCTGAGAATAGTTTAGTTTTTGTTTTGATATTATCGGGAAAAGATTAATTGATTTGTCCGGAAATTAATATCTGCTTCTAAAAAAAGACGTGTTCTGATGTGGCCATCCACTTTACCATACAACCTGGCCTCTCACTTATATTTAATATTTAATAAAATTATTCATAATCATGTAGGGGGTTTAGTTTTTGCATTTTTAGATTACTGTGTGCCCACTGATTATGTATACAAAATTAGGTTGAGTTTGGATCAAGAGCCTATATTTTCATTTTTTGACCCTACACCCCACCCCCTCACCCCACCAATTTTGGGCGGTTAGTTTTTGCATTTTTAGACTTCTGGGATCGCACTGATTATGTATACAAAATTTGAATGAGTTTGCTCAAATAGCCTAGATTTTTAAATTTTAACCCTCCTCCACCCCCCTTAATTTTTGGTGGATATGGACCAAAATCTAATCAGCTCTTAATCTCAGTGGACCAAAACTATCTACGTGAAATTTGTTTTCGATATTCCCACTAGTTTTTGAGCTAGCTCGTCCACAAAAATTTGATAACGCACAGACTAACGGACAACCAGACAACCGGACAGACGGACAGACTACCAGGCTTTTTTGTAGAGTGAAATGCCATGGTTTTGCTCAATTTTTTTAATCAAAATAGTTTCAGCCGTTTTTTAGATATTTCCAAAAAAAGAAGGAAAAAAACACTTTTTTCATGCACGATTACAATACTTGACCATACCCTGTATGGTAAAGTATTGTAAAAAAAAATGAAAGCTTTATTTTTAAATTTATTTATAAAAAATGTCGTGAAACCAGTGGCGATGCCAGGGAATATACCTTTTTACTTAAATTCAAAGTCTAAAATAATATTAATATATTGCTTTTAACTAAAGCCAGGTACTGCCTACATAAATAATAGTCAAGGAAAGCTGTCCGCCTGTATCTATGCAACCGAATGACTCCTCTGGATCGGACTAGCCTACCCTACAGACGTCCTTGTTAAATGAATATTTTTCATAATGTTTAAAATTTGACGGCCATCTCCCATGACCTCATTTCCTATTTTTCTAATTAGCAGCGGCTGCCAGGGTGGTTGCGGTTGGTAGAGCGCCCAGCCTGAATTGTTCTCGTCCAACCTGCTAAATTGAGTATTTAACCAAAAAATATTGAAAAACCGAGTTAATAATAAAAAAAGGGTAAACCATCGCTTTCATTATTATTAAGTTTAGGTAATAAAAGTAGTTTAAGTAATAAAAATATAATAATTATACAATACCTATACCTAAAGTATTAAAAATGAATAAGTATCTAAATTATACAAAAATCTGAAATAATGCACATTTTTCTGTCACCCTCCAAATTTTTCTGCCAGGTGCCAGGTGTCACCCAACTGAAACTGCTTGAAACTTAAAAAAGAAAAATCGGGAATCGGAAAACTTTCATTTTCAAGGGTGACAAATAATTTTGAAGGAAACTAAATTATTAGTCAAGTTTTTGGTTCAAATAAAACTTTTAGGGGATTATTTTTCGAAACCCTCTCCATCTAATATATATTTCAGATACTTTTACAACAAATCTTTTCTATGAAAACGGCTCTAAAGATCTCCATAAACTTTGGTTCAGACTTTAGGACTGATAATTATACTTTATCATTAAGATATTACCTAATTTTTTTTTTGAATGGTTATCCTAATTATTAATATACCCTATATTGATTTAAAAAAATAATATATTTTATATATACTTAATAAAATTAATTTTAATAGTTGGTCTATCCCAGAAAAAAATCATTTAAATTACTAAAGAATTAGTTACTTGAGAAAAGTATATATCAATGATAAAACATTTAACGAAAAATATTTCCCCTAAATTACGAAAAAAAAACTCGCTGAATTTACACTATTTATCATTTGTGAGTAAACAAAGCGATTCACTTAGCCCTTGATTAGTGAGGGCTAATTTTCTTTTCATTATATCGATATAATTAAAAATTGCAATGTGAAGTGTTAACAAAATCAAACCTAACAGCAGCAACTGTTCCAATTATTTTCGGAATTTGATTTTTTTTTTTGCTTTCTTTCGGTAATTGCTGTAATTTGCTTAATCAGAATTTATGCATTGATGGGTCTCAGTGAGTGATAAAAATCAAAAAACGCCCGTCTGTCAATTTCATTAACAAGTGAATGCATTTTATGCATTTGTTATATATTGGGGAATGGAGTGGTTGCTATCCTCCTAAAAATGTCGAGTTTTTGGGTCAAATGCAATATTTTCTCTTTAGATAAATAAATAAATTCAATCATGACCATGTGATCATATTCGAGCCCTCTCGTATATATTTTTTTCTCTCTACCTCCTTAGCCTCGGGAACTAAATCTCCATTTAGCCAGTAGACGTAGATTCCTTAAACAAAAGTAAAGCTAAAATGACTAATGTGATTGATCAAAAAAATAGATGTGTGGCACTCGGGGACTGCCGCGGTAAAGCTATTGCATAGCATTTTTTATCAACTTATGCAATTATAATATTTATGAAATATTTTTTCACAAACAGCTGCTTACGTATTCGTCCGATTTCGGAACAGCTCGTCTCGATCCGTGCGAGCTTCGTACAGTCTACACGCATACGTCTAGTCGCACGCACACAAACACCGTGTCGAAGTCTGCCGAACTGAAACGACGTTAGACGATGCTTTCAACGCCGCACCGCTGTGCCGGTCGGAGTGGGGGTGTTAGGTTTATTTTCGTTACGGAATTTCTTGATTCGGTCGCCGCGCTCAAAGCCCGCGATAAAAGCTATGCAATAGCTTAATAATTATTTTTGTTTAATCCTATTTATTTGAATAGCATAATGCATGGGAAATAATAATCCCACGGTGTTGTCTCATGTCCGTCTGAAAAAAATTTAAAATAAATGTTAATAAAAAAAATAAATATTCTATATTCCGCGTTTTTTACTTTAAAATGCAATTTAAAATATATTTTTTTCTTTTAAAGATGTACCGGCTGTCCACTGTTCGTCTCCAGAAAATTATTTATTATTCATTTATATTATTTACTATTATAGTTTAATTGTATTTTATAATTTAAATGTATTGTAAAAAATAAGATAATTAATAAATTATAATTTTGTAAAAGAAACTCCCCCCTTTAATTTCAAAATCCCCTCCATAATGAGATCCTTTGAAAGCCCCCTCCCCATCTCTTAAATCCGCCGGTCGGCTGTCAGTCGAGTCGCTCGAGTCTCGTGTAGGAGTGGTGGTCGGCGGCGGGGAGGGACATCTCCCCCGCTCGAGCCGCCTCTCCGCCAAGAGTCGGGCGACTCCGCTGGCTTTCGGCTGGCAGCTTGGAGGGGATTGTTAGGTTATTTTCTTTACGGAATTTCTCGATTAGGTCGCCTCGCTCAAAGCCCGCGATAAAAGCTATGCAATAGCTTAATAAAAGAGTAAACTATGAATAATAATTGAAAATATAGTCTTAAGACGCACAAGATAACTATATTAAATAGATAAAAACGAAGATTTATACCAAATTACATTGGTAAACTATGTGTTTAAAGGATAAGAATTCGTAGCCTTAACCATGCAAAAACAATTCTATAACAAATGAGCTATTTGAGATAAAACGAAGAATATAAATAAAAAAAACAATATGATATAAAAGAAACAATAATTAATAATTTTTATAAAAAAAAAATAAATAAAACCGACTTCAAAATTATATAAACAAAACTAATAAACATAAACAAAGAAATAAACAGGTTCATAAACAAAGAAGTTATGGGTGAACATACATAACAAGGTCCAATACTAATGAAATTTAGTTTTTTACCAATCGGAAACTATACTGAACACAATGCAAAAAATCATCAAAATCGGTTCAAAATTGGCGAAGAAATCGAGTAACATAGACACACAAAAAATTCAGTCGAATTGAGAACCTCCTCCTTTTTTGAAGTCGGTTAAAAATCTATAATAGAATATATGAATTAATATATAATTTCTAAACTATGAAGCACTCACTAATGATCATTGGGCTATAATTGGAAGTCAATGGATATTATATGCTTAATAATGGTATCTGCAATTGGATATCCTTGGCATAGAGATGACAATAGAATCTCTGCGCTTGTGGGGAAATAATTTTTTCCTTTAATATTAAAATACAAGCGATCAATTTTGTGTCTGTGTTTCACATCCTAGAAGGACGTTCTTGAACATATAATTTTAATATTATTATTATACATCAAATAGAAAGGAGAATTTATATATGTAGTAAAGGAAGTATTATTTTATTCGTTGCTTGGCTCTACAGACTCCAGAGATCATTTGCATGATTCACCATAGTTCTCCGTTTATGGCCTATTCCAGTGTTTCTCAACCTTTTGTAGAGCGAGGAACACTAGAGCACTTATATTTATTTCTGAGGAACCCCCTTGCACTAAAATATATGAGATATATAATTTTTCGTCAAAATATCAACATCATTATGTTCGGCTGGCTAAATGGGCATCTAGGTTCCCGAGTACAATAAAAAATAATCTGACGTGTTCTAATGTGGCCATTCACTTGACTTTACCATACAACCTGGTCCCTCACTTATATTTAATATTTAATAAAATTATTTATAATCCTGAAGGGAGGGGGTAAGTTTTTGCATTTTTAGACTTCTGGTGTCCCACTGATTATGTATACAAAATTTGTTTGAGTTTAGTAAATGGCCAAGATTTTCATTTTTTGACCCTACCTCCGCCCCCCCCCCCCCCCAATTTTGGGCGGTTAGTTTTTGCATTTTTAGACTTTTGGCCTGCCACTGGTTATGTATACAAAATTTGGTTGAGTTTGCTCAAATGGCCTAGATTTTTAATTTTTAACCCCCCTCCACCCCCTTAATTTTGGGTCGATATGCACCAAAATCTAATCAGCTCTTAATCTCAATGGAGCGAAACTACGTGTGAAATTTGATTTCGATATTTCTACTAGTTTTTGAGCTAGCTCGTCCACAAAAATTTGGTAACGCACAGACTAACGGACAACCAGACAACCGGACAACCGGACAACCGGACAACCGGACAACCAGATAACCAGACAACCAGACAGACTACCAGACATTTTGAAAAAACAATTATTATCTCGAAAAATATAATTTTTTCGATGTTTACTTAGGGCTTTTTTGTAGAGCGAAATGCCCTGCTTTCGCTCAATTTTTACTTTACCATACAGGGTATGGTCAAGTATTGTAATCGTGCATGAAAAAAGTGTTTTTTTCATTCTTTTTTTCGAAATATCTCAAAAACGGCTGAAACTATTTTGATTAAAAAGATTGAGCGAAACCATGGCATTTCGGTCTACAAAAAAGCCCGAATAAGTGAACATCGAAAAAATTATATTTTTCGAGATAATAAATGTTTTGTCAAAATGTCTGTTAGTTAGTTAGTTAGATTGTGCGTTACCAAATTTTGTGGACGAGCTTGTTCAAAAACTAGTGTGAATATCGAAACCAAATTTCACACGTAGTTTTGGTCCATTGAGATTAAGAGCTGCTTAGATTTTAGTGCATGTCGACCCAAAATTAAGGGGGATGGAGGGGGGTTAAAAATTAAAAATCTAGGCCATTTGAGCAAACTCAACCAAATTTTGTATACACAATCAGTGGGACCCCAGAAATCAAAAAATGCAAAAACTAACCGCCCAAATGGGGGGGGGTCAAAAAATGAAAATATAGGCCCTTGTACCTAACTCAACCAAATTTTGTATACATAATCAGTGAACCCCAGAAGTCTAAAAATGCAAAAATTTACCTCCCAAAGGGGGGGGGCAAAAAATGAAAATCTTATCTCTTATACCAAACTCAACCAAATTTTGTATACATAATCAGTGGACCCCCAGAAGTCTAAAAAATGCAAAGATTAACCACCCAAAATGGGGGGGGGGTCAAAAAATGAAAATCTAGGCCCTTATATCAAACTCAACCAAATTTTGTATACATAATCAGTGGGACCCAAGAGGTCTAAAAAAGCAAAAACTAACCCCCCACCCCTACATGATTATAAATAATTTTATTAAATATTAAATATAAGTGAGGGGCAAGGTTGTATGGTAAAGTCAAGTGGATGGCCACATCAGAACACGTCAGCTTATTTTAATCAAAATAGTTTCACTCGTTTTTGAGATATTTCTAAAAAAAAGAAGGAAAAAACCACTTTTTTTCATGCACGATTACAATACTTGACCAAACCAAACCAAAATGGTAAAGTAAAAATCAACATCATGCTTCTTTTTTTGCTTCCAAATATAACATACCGCCGTCGATGACAGTGTTGCCACATTTTAAAAATTGGCTAGATTTTGGGGAAATCGGGTACGAAAAACGTGTATTTTAACCTAACATTTTTATTTTAATGAATAGTATTATTATAAAATTTTTTTGATAATGTAATTGGGATACCCATATGCCCCTTTCGGATCGGGCAGGTTTTTCTCTACATATTCAATGTATACTCATGAATAATATTCTCATCTATTTGAAAAGCAATATTATTTCAAACGTCACTAATAACAAAATAATAATAAAACAATTTAAATTATGTTTTCATTTTGTTATTAATGTAGCGTAATCGTTGTATTATAAGAAAATTAAAGAACTTGAGAGCAACAAAAATGGTATCACTGAGACAATATGTGTGATGTTCACCGCATTGTTAAGTATCAATTGTTTTATTTGACTATAAGGTAATACTTAGACTCTAAATTTAGTATATTGTTCATCAAAAATCTTGTTATATTTGTTTGATTTATTTAGCGGCTAGATGGGTTTATCCTCTTGGTAGTCAAACCCAAGTGCTAATTGATCTTATTTTAAATTTATTAAGATTATTTTTTTATATGGTGTTAAGTGGGCAAAATTTATGTATTTGTTTCATTAGCGTCGGTCAAACTCCTATTTAACAGTTTGATACTTCAACATTCCCAGCCTCTTTATGATTCAACAAACATCATAAATCAACTAGAACGATGTACTTTTCAATTTAAACAAAATGTTAGAAAATGAACTTTTAATCGTTAAAAAAATAAATACAAAAGTCTCCATGGGATTAAATTCATAAAAACATTTACGTAAATAATCCGTTTCGAAGAATAATGGTTGTAATAGGATTCTCTCTAAATGAAATAATCCCTCCTCGGATATTAATAATGTTGGGTTAACTGTTTGGAAACTATATATAGAAGCCTATATATAGAGTATTTTTCAGTAAACTGATCTCTGTTAGCTGTTGCGTTTAATTAACCGTACTTATTAACGCCAGGGGAAGTCAGCTCAGAAATGGGGGCGAGGAAAGACGAGGTTTATTAAACCTCATGTCAAGTGAGATAAAGTGCATCTGTCTCGGTGAGGTTCACCTGATCCAAGTCTAATATAAACACCTACCTACTATGAATTCCAGCACTAGGAAAACAACACCTGTAAGCCTACCCTCAACGGATCTTTACAATCAACATAAAATATACCATGCAGACTGATGCTATGGTGGTTAAGTTCTTTATCAAAAGATAAGTTTTGTCTTAAACCACCTATATTATTAATGTGAAAAACTCATCATAATGTTCTAAAATGCACGATCAAAAGGTAGATACAATAATTTTTTTGTTGGTACTTTTGTTTGATCGTGAAACTACTGTAAGAATCTCATGAGTTTCTTCTTATCCTCAAGTGCCTATGGAACATAATTTCTTCTTTGAAATTTGTATACGTATTTACAGTATTTTTTTTTCTATTTAATTGAACTTTCTTAGAATAATGAAAGTTAAGTAACATAAAACGACTGCATTTTAAGATACTGTTAGAATTTTCTACTCTCGTTTTGGGAAATTATGTTGAAATATATTAAATGAAACATTCTCTTTGAGATTAAAAAATAATGTTAACAGAAAATATAAAAGTGAGAAATTCACTAGTTTCTAGGTAATACTAGATATCTCAATTTAAATTGATTTACAATCAATTTTTTACACATGATTTTTGGTCAGCTTCCTAAGCAAAAATGTCATGTGAGAAAAGGAAGTTGACTGTATTTTCCATATTTTCTTTTGAAGTTGTAGTAAACCTCTACTGTTCTGCGATTAATAGTACAAGGATCAAACAGCTTTCAGGCTAATTCAATACATAGTTAACTATATTATAAAATTCAGTTAATGACCGATCCGAGAAAAGAACTACGGTAGGATTAGCTCATCTGTTATAAGCCATGAGGACATTAGATTTTCATCTGATCACAAACATAGAGACCCGCATTCTAGTTATCTTCTGAAATCTTATGGACCGTTTTTTTCAACTTTCAGTAAATTTTTCTAATCCTGTTCAATAAAATTTTACTTAACTTCCGAGAAAAATATTAACCACTCTCTGGTTCTGATAATGTTCTTCTAAAATTCATTAAATTCTGATCCAATTATATTTGTATCATTTTGAGTGTGGTCTCACATATTATTTCATGATTAGAATGGCGACAGTTCGAGAGATTAGACTTCAATCATCATTACCATGTTAATTGGTGATATCAAATAAACACACTAGTTAATTGGTTTCTAGATTTTCTAAATATTTTATCGATATCTGATCGATTTTAAATCCATTTAATAACTAAAATTTGAAATTTATAAATATATGAACGAAAAAAAAATCAGAAAGTGACACTTTTTTCAAAACCATATTGATGCAAGAAGGTATTACATTGAAAAGGTGCAACACCTAAGAAATAAATTTTAACTCTGGTATCGAGAAAAGAAGAGGAAAAAATTTCAGAGGTTAAATCACAATCAAACGTGCTTGTGATTGCGGTTATTGAATGATCTTAGATCGATCTTAGAGGTGGTAAGCGAACCGCGTTTTTGATTACTACATATGTAATCAAACTGTTGTGCACGTCATTAATGACTTCACTAGTTACAGTACACATGAAAACAAGCAATATCTATCTTGTAAGAAAACTAATCAGGTGAATCCAGACCGAAGATCGGGAGCTTGTCAAAATGTCTTCGGGCTGTAGAAGGTTATAATATGTCAAAGTGTTTTTCTGAATTACCGCTAATGTTCAGGTTCTTTCGATGTGAACATATATCGTACCACGGATGCCTTAAGCAGATTATATATAAGAATGATGATGATTACCACTTGTCGATTAAGGCTTAAGGCTACAGACAAATAGCCTTAGACTTGTATAGCATTTTCTCTTGAACTCCTGTGTGTATTTAGAGGGTATGTTGAAGCCATTGCTCCTATTGCTTTAACTTTAAGTTCATTTACAGAAAAACATACCTACTCTCAATCACTCAACAGTACCTATACACAATTAGTTTTTTTGATTGACGAGCCTAATTCAGATGAGATTTTTATAAGTGTATAATGTATAATATAATATATTACACCTAGATACTAAATTATTTTTTGAACTTGAAAATGAAAATAGAATAAATAAAGTGGATATGGAAATTTTTTAAATTGAGCTGAAATAAGTAAGAAAAAGTTTTTTATATAACTTTCTTTTCCTACTTACATATGATAAAAGCAATCTTAATTTTTATAAAATTCAATTTAGAAAACTTTGCTTAAATAGGATGATTCAACTAAAAAATAAAAAATGTAAATAAAACTTTTTAACTGTTTCGTGAAAATGACAAAATTTTATTTTATTTACTTTTTTGTTCAGGATTTTGATTATAAGACAAAAAAAGGAAAAATGTAAATTTTTACGTGAGGGGCCAAGAAGAATTTAACCAAAGAGGCTTTTTATTTATTTTTATTTCTTTGAGAATTATTTTAAATCAGTGGTTTACAGACTTAAGGAAGTCGCGGTAATTGAATAAATTGAATAAAGCACGGACTCCATGATTAATTGTCGTTTTTAGACAAAAAAAATTGTTAAACCATGAACATTTTCTGAGTTTCGAAAATGATTATATTTTTCCTCCTTCTTGTTAGGATTATTTTGATGAACAGATTTTGTGCGAATTTTCTCCGGACGGAGTTTCAATTGGTGGATTTCTCTGGTCCGCCTATGGCTACAATCTAAGCTGATGGCTCTCTTCTAAAAGGGTAATTAAAATTAAATTGGAATTTAATTATAACCATAAGCTAAGATAATAATTTCTCCCGTTAGTCCTCATTAATCTTCCATTTAAGGAGTATTTATGGCCTCGGGCTTATTAGGTCAATAAATACTTAAATACCTACAAATGACATCACGGCCGTTGGAAGGTCTAAGGTCGTTAAACGAACCCCCATTAAGATTCGGGATCTATTATTTTCCTAAGAAGCATTCTCTGGAAAATCGAAGGGATATCAATTTGTTATCAACACTAATTATACAATTACCATTAAAATCCACTAATAATTTCAAGTATTTATAGGAATTAATAAACTGTAAATAAAAGAAAAAGCGCCACTAGCAAGGTGTTTCAGAATACAGCAGTCAACTATCAATCGTACTCGTATGGCTAGGTAATTAATGATTCAGGTCCAAAAATTATCAATGCTGAGAAAAATTCAATTATATAATATTTTTTCATCTGTCTCTCTAAAATACTTAATTAAATAAAAGTATATTTTCATTGAAATGAAATTTTATTTTCCTATCAAAATCAAAAAATTATTCATAAGGAGAAACCCTTTATAAACTTGAAAAACTGTAAATTGAATTTGAATTTAAATATAGGCAAATTCTTTTCTTACCTCAGTCATACCAACTAATAAGAATAGTGAATTTTGAAATTATAATTCCAAATATATAGAATAGATTCATCGCGAGTAGCTTTACCAAGAGCAACTCGAATAATTAACAAAAAATCGATTAAAATTTATATATTTTAGTCACAATCACAATAATATATCTTTCTCTATATAAACCCTCACCAGTTTCATGGTCAAACTAACACTAATTTCTTATTGTTTATTGCAGTAAGTTTTTAGCATTTAACTAGATAGCATCGAAATAATTATAAAATTAGTGCGGAAGACGGTGGCAAGAAACATATATATCGGCATAGGAATAAACGATATGGCGAAAGCGTTTATTCGATTCTTATCCAATGTGACAGCAAAGGGGTACTGGGTGTTCGATAACCGCGTGTTTTTTAGAAGGGTTTAGGAGAGATTGTTAATTTCAACTAGTCTGAATAAACATCATGGTAAATGGAAAGGGCAGAAATGGTTCTATGGTGAGCCAGGAAGTCAACTTAGTTAGATATATCTCTATTAGTTTAATTGCTCTCTTCTGAATTGTATTCAGTGGCAAGATAATGCTTGGAGATCCCTCTCCACAGATGAGAGCCCTCTCCACAGATGAGAGCCATATTCGATCCAGGGGGTGTCGGCTTATATTGAGTAAGAAGTTGATTCAGCGTAAAATAGCGTCTGGACCTGAATAGTAAACCAAATATCTGAATATTTTTGATATGACGCTAAATTATGTTTCATTTTGTTTGAATTCCTACATCTAATTAAGAAAAGAAGGGAAAAAAAAATTTTTTGTCTTTCTATGCCTTTTGTTAAAAATGAAGAAAGTTTTTGAACACTACTGTGGAGAGAAGAAGGAAACATTTTATTCGTTTCTTTCATTGACCCTTTGAAACCCTGAAGAAGGAGGGAAAAAATCCTCCGAAACGTCGGTTTGAAAGGAAAGGAGGAAGGATTCCAATAAATTACACCTTATTTTATATGTGTTAATTTTTTCTTTCCTCACTACCTCTGGGCTGCCTTCCATTACATTCACTTAAAATTTCTACCAGTCCGTCTCTCTCCAGAGAAAATTTCGTTGCAAAAAAATTTTATCTATTATTTCGCATGGGTTCAACAAAATGAAAAGATCCAATCGGTTATACTTGAAACCATGAGAAATAACAGGTGAAATATTTATTACTAACCACATGAATGAGCAAAATATTTCTCTTTTTGAAATATTATGACACTATTCTTGAATATAAAATATAATAAAAAAACAATGTCATAGGAATATTTAAATAAACCCCGATTATCATTCATATTAATATCAATGATAAAGGAAATGTAAATCAGTTATTTAATGAATAATTGATTATCTGGTGGGTTAATATGTTAGAATAGTAATGGAATGGTTATTGTTTCATTGCCCGGGGGTAATAAAGAATAAAAAGTCGCGGATGGACACCAGAATTTATTTCCACAAGAAGGGGTGTTTGTATGGAATCTGCCATATACCATAAATCATTTCGAGATTTTTTTTCAAATTTCTTTTTTTATCTTTAGTCCTAATTTTTCAATCTAGTTTAATTGAGATTTATGATTCAAAATGTTATTTATAACAATAATATATGATTCGGAAAGTTTGTTCGAAATAAAAAAATCGAAAAGCTATAGGAAAGGATTATGGAATTCTTATAGTACCCAATTTTTTGATTAAAAATAATTGAAGATTTGCACTTGAAATAATAAACATTAGGGTATTTAATTAAATAATTGATCAGCCACTTTATAATATTATTATACGAAGTAGATCTGGAGATATAATTAGGTTATTATTAGGGTAGAAATACCTACCACACAAATCAAGTGAATTAGACATAATTTTAGTTTGAATGCTGAAACTTGGGTCAAAAAATTTCCGTCAAACTTTCAAGAGTATTCATTTTTTTTAATTTTCTACATTTTTCATCTAAAAATTTGGGTGCTCTATCATAGCTACATTTTAAAATGATTGGATAAAAATGTTTCACCAAGTACCAACACCAAATTCCTTAAAAAGCTACATTTTAAGCTAATCTCTGAATTTTTTCATTTTTTACTTTAATTTCTTTTTTTCCATTATAATCTATGCTTATTAATAATCAGCTTGCGCGACGACGAGGATGTGATTTTTATTAATTTTAAAATCCACTAATAGTTCATGACAAATAAAATTTATTAAAATTAGGAAATACATATAAATTATTGTTTTAAAACTCACTAATAGTTCATGGTAAATAAAATTTATTAAATTTAGGAAATTTAAATTATTATTTTAAAATCCACTAATAGTTTATGACAAATAAAATTTATTAAAATTAGGAAATTTAAAACCACCTTATGGATTCCAGTCCCCCTGGCCATCAAGATGTTAACCGAAGGCGGGCTTCGCAGCTGGTAATGTACCATATAATTCAATTTTAAATGTCCCTTTGGCGCAGAGGATAGCGCGTTGGACTTCTAATCCAAAGGTCGTGGGTTCGATCCCCACAAGGGATGATTTCTTTTGATAAATAGCAAAAGATGTATACGTTTTTGAAATTTTTTTTAACTGTTAATTAATTCAATTATAATATGTTTTTAGCCTATTATCATGATTAATTAACAGTTAAATAAATTTTCAAAAACGTATGCATTTTTTGCTATTTATCAAAAGAAATCATCCCTTGTGGGGATCGAACCCACGACCTTTGGATTAGAAGTCCAACGCGCTATCCTCTGCGCCAAAGGGACATGATGTAATCGATCTCGACTTTCCGAAGCCGAGCTCCCTCAACCCCAAGGCTATTTCTCTCGTTTGATAACAAATTATGCGATAAATGTCGTTTCTAATTAAAATCCGAATGACTCTTTTTATCAGTTGCGTTGTCGCAGTACTAATTTTCCTGGTTGTCTTTTTGCCTCGAGGCTCTATCTATCTATTCCAGTCACAATAAGATCCATCTGAGACCCTAATTGGCTTATCATTGGCAGTCTCCTCTCGAAATGGGGCTATTGACTCGCCTATTATCTAACCAAGGATATATTCAGATAGATGCGAATGGCTTGTCTAAGATAACAGTAATGAGGGACACATCAGTTGTCGCTATAATCCGTAATCCAGAGGCTTTTTTGTTAAAGACTCAAACAATTATTCACCCAGATACACTATCAAGTCGAAAATTGATTGAAAAATTAAAAATTTCTTCAAAACTCAGCCCGCTGATCGTTGTTTGATGGTTTGATAACTGATTGGAGAAAAAGTGAAAACTTTTTAAAACACAATGCGTTTTCTGCAAATTTTTATGTTTGAGTACCTACAGTTTGAGCTAGACAACCAGAATCTGGTAGGTATTGAAGCTGATTAATTTATACTATTATGGCGAATTTCAGATCATAAGCTACAACCTTTGAAGAATTCTTGATATGACAATTGGATTATTTTCTGATTTTCTGCATTTTTCCCCCGAAGTGCTGAAGAAATAAAGCCCTAAATCTATCAATAATTAGTAGAGATTGTGGTGTTGGTGCAAGGTGAAACATCTTGAATAAAGATAAGAGTAAATAAATATTATATTTAAAATAATATAATTAATATATTATATTATTTAATATAATTACTTTAAAATGACGATGCCACTTTCAAATGGCCATATCTAGGTGATTCATGTTCAGTGTTAAAAAATGGGTTAACTTAATTAATTTCATGAAAAAACCCCACAAATTCCTTCATTCTTTTTTCATCATCGACAAATAAGAATGGCTTAGATATCTCAAATGTTTTGGAAGATATAATATTCGGAACCTTCGAGTCGCGCTTATTTTAAATATATGTCATTTTAAAATGGAGCTTTGAGCGAGCTCCAAAGTATCCATTTTAAAAGATTTTCATACCAGTCATCGTTTACAAATGCTTTATCTTAAAAAATTTCACTAGTTCTCTCCTTTTCAAGGACAAATAAGAACGAATTCGATAACTCAAATATTTCTGAAGCTATAAGGTACGGAACCCTCGGAATATGGTCCGACTCGTACTCGACCAGCTTATTTTTACTTTAAGAAAAAATACCGGATTTCTTTGATTCAGGCTAAGTATGCGACTATTTACTATACATCCAAAAATAGCCACAAATTGTCACCTATTTCGAAACTAAGGCTAGGTTGAGATTTAATTTAATCGAGGGTGGAAAATCTAGTGGTGAATGTTGTAATTCAAACACATAAATTAGATAATATACTCTGTTAAAAATTTATTTTATAATTTTATTATAAAAAAATGGGACGCCCGGTTTCAAAACTTTTTACTAATATTGCATACCAGTATTGTAATCCTACAACATATTTTTAGTATACATAAAAATAAGTATCTAATTAATACAAGAAATAAGTAAAGTTAAAATTTATTTTTGTATTTTTCAATGAGTTAATGTGACTTTAACAAAATGCAATATAATATAGTAGTATTTTATTTTACTATAGGTAATCTTGTAAATTTCCTATTTATTCGTATTGCAAACATATAGTAAATTTACAATTTGTTTTAACATAAGTACAAGTGTGTATGTTTATTTGCATCAAGCAGAGGACAACCTCTTTAATTTCTCTTGTGAATCTTGTATTTACCTCCATACAGGTCAATTTAAAAATCAATGAAATCGACCACTACTTAATCCAAGTAGTAATGTTCAAAGCAAGACCAAGACCAAGACTGCAAGACCAAGTTTTTCTCTTTGCTCATCACTATTTAAAGTCACTTATAAAGTCTTTTATAGGGTGTTTAGAAAGTCCTGATCACTTTTAAGAAAAATATTATTATTATTTTGATTTTGAGTATTAATATTAGTGATGAGCAAAGCAAGACCAAGACCAAGGCCAATTCTGCTCATCACTAATTAATATAGGCAGAGGGTGTGTTTGTAAAGTCTTCTATAGGGTGTTTATAAAGTCTTGATCATTTTTAAGAAAAATATTATTAATATTGTGATTTAGAATATTAATATTAGTGATGAGCAAAGCAAATTCTTGGTCTTGCTTTGCACATCACTAAATCCAAGAAGTGATAGATAATTTATCTTACATGTCAGAAGGGATATATTTCAATTTGCCCCCAAGTGGTACTTGTGTTCACTTCCCAAGGAAGTAAACACAATTGTTCTGACATGTAAGAAAATTATTTATAACATCTCGGATTCAGTAGAAGGCGCCCTTATATATGTATATATCTAAAATTCAACACCCCTACGCGCTTAAACTGGATACTAATCGAACAAACGCATTCGCCAATTCATTTATCCCTATGACTTCTAGAGACTGGAACTCTCTTCCCCCGACCGTCTTTCCAGCAAATTATAACCTTCAATCTTTCAAGATCAGCATCCACAGATACCTTCGACTGCTACCTAATCCCTAAATCTCTGCTTATCTTCACGATACAAGGGTCCACCACGGACTACAGATGTTGTACCTTCTTGGTGCAACTTCTTCTTGTGCCAATATCATTATAGAAAAAAAAGAAAAAAAAAATGATTTTCCCAAAATACCTTAATTCTTCAAGACACGCAAAATGAACTTTTATAAAAATTTTTAATTAATTTTTCCAAAGATTCTTTGTCTAGCCCAGTGTTTACCATCGTTTTTTTTATTCCTCATCTAAAAGCATCAAAGATTATTATCCCCTCTAGCACAATAATATTAAAGTAAGTAAAAAACATTCAGTGATGTTTATAATAAAATTAATCTCTCATACTATCTGCACCATTCCCTATTTCATGCCACTTATGTGGACGATTTATTACTCTTAATACATAGAGATACTGAAAAAGAGATTATGAAAGTTTTTAAAGGTATAAATATAAAAATTCAATTTACAATGGAGATTGAAAAAGAGGGTGCTTTGACATTCTTGGATGTAAAAGTTATAAGAATGGAAGAAAAACTAATAACAGATTGGTATATAAAACCAACTAATGCTGGACGAGTTTTAAATTTTAAATCCAAACAGCCCAGTTCACAGAAAATAGGAATGATAAGGGGGTTATTGCATCGCGCTATTTATCTCAGTCGAGAGGTGTTTTACAAGGATAATTTGGAGAGAATTAGTTGTATATTAAAGAAAAATAATTACCATGAGTTTTTCATAAAGAGAGCGTTTGATTTGTTCTTGATAAATAATAGGGGTCGCATGGATAATAATGGCATTAACAACCAGATGGAAAACACCATTTACTTACTTACTTACTTACTCCTCGGCGCTACAATCCGTTGTGGATCTTGGCCTCATGGACGAAAACACCATTTCAAATAACGAAAGATAGAATTTCTTTTTATTCCAGAGATCTCATATAAAGTTGATCGATGTCTTGAGAAAACAAATTTCAAACTGGCTTTCTATAATATCCTAACTGTGGCTTCAGTTTATAGTAGATTAAAAGATATAACAGAGAACTATAGAAAGTCAGGTGTGGTGTATAAAATACCCTGTTCATGTGGGAAATCATTTATTGGATATCGCAATATTTAAAGAAAAGAATAACCCAACATATGCATGACTGTAAAGTGTCTAATGTTTTAAAAAATGAAAAAACTGTCCTGGCAGCCCATCATTTTGATTTAAATCACCAATTCGAATTTAATGATACATCGATATTAGATTTCGAACCAATATATTTCAAAAGAACAATAAGTGAAATGATTCACATTTCTTTAAACAACACGGTGAATTTTAGAACGGAGACTCAAAATCTAAGCGCCATATATAGTTGTTTGCTCTACAAATACAATCATCTCAACTGTTTCACTTTTCTAAAAGTATCACACCAGATAACCTTCTTTATTATGGTAAAATATTCTAATTTAAGTCTTCTCATTCTCTTTTCTACTTCACGCTTTAAAATAAGTAATCTAATTTGTCTTAACTTGTGCTATATCATCGAGCTCTTCTCTTCTTCAGATTTTCCTACGATATTCTATTTTCTATAATCCTATCGAATTTTTCATTTATAATTTCATGCAGCCATTTAATCTTCAAATTTCTACTTACGAGTGAGTATATGTAAGTATAAGAAAATATAATTTCGCCCTATTATATCGAAAAAATTTATATTTTGCACTCCTGACTAGAGAGGAAAATTTTACAAAGGGTACCTACCCTCTTATGATATATTTTTGCATTTTGTTGGAAAATTAAAAGTTTAATTCCCGTGAAATTATACTAAATTATAATCGAGAATTTTATATAGATATAAGAAAATAAAATATTTCACTATTATACCGAAACAAATTATATTTTCCACCCTGTCTCGAGTGGGAAAATAGAGACAGGGTGGAAAATATAAATTTTTTCGATATAATAGGGCGAAGTTATATTTTCTTATATCTATATAAAATATTATATTAATTAAGTTTAATTTCACGGGAATTAAATTTTTAATTTTCCAACAAAATGCAAAAATATATCATAAAGTACCCTTTGTAAAATTTTCCCTCTCGATAGAGGGTGGAAAATATAAATTTTTTTGATATAATAGGGGAAAATTATATTTTCTTATATCTATATAAAATAGTCGATTATAATTAAGTATAATTTCACGGGAATTAAACTTTTAATTTTCCAACAAAATCCAAAAATATATCATAAAGGGGTACCCTTTGTAAAAATTTTCCTCTCGAGACAGGGTGGAAAATATAAATTTTTTCGATATAATAGGGCGAAATTATATTTTCTTATATCTATATATTTAATCCTCGATTATATTTAAGTATAATTTCACGGAAATTAAACTTTTAATTTTCCAACAAAATCCAAAAATATATCATAAGGGGTACCCTTTGTAAAAATTTTCCTCTCGAGACATGGTGGAAAATATAAATTTTTAGATATAATAGGATGAAATTATATTTTCATATATTTATATAAAATACTCAATTATAATTAAGTATAATTTCACGCGAATTAAACTTTTAATTTTCCAACAAAACGCCAAAATATCTCATAAGGTAGTACCCTTTGTAAAATTACCCCCTTATGATATAATTTTGCATTTTGTTGGAAAATTAAAATTTTAATTCCCGTGAAATTATAATTGAGTATTTTATATAGAAAGGTACAACTACTTAGCATGAACTTAACTATTCGCCAATTGTAATAAAATGAGATTACCATTTTATATGGTATATGAAATCTTTGAACCTATGCGTTTTGTTTGTTTTCATAAATATTGGAAAGCAGAGGGGAGTTGTAATTGTAGAATGTTCAACCGATGGAGTAAATGATGTCCATGGAAAACAGAATATATAATTACTTGATTCGACACCCAGCGACAGAACCTCCCTTTGTTTATTTATCTAGCATCTCTGTACTGCCCTTTGATCTGGATTCAGATTATTCGAAATTCAGGACAAAAAAAGAATTTCCATTTAACTGATTGATATATTCATCCATTAGACGACCCATTTGAATAAAAAGGGATCGGCTCGGAAAAACGAATAGAAATATTATTCTAATGTATTTGATAATTTGCAAGATAATGTTAAATTCTGATAACATTAGTGTGAAGTAGATTGGGTGTGGTGTAAACATCTCAGTTTGAAGTAATCTAATTGTTGCCAACTTAAAAAAAATTAAAGAAAACATGAAATTAAAATTAAGGTCAAAAGATAGAGTTAATTGTATATTGTTTCTGTATAACCCTTTTTCTATTGAAATCAAGTTAATAGGATGAGTGGCCTTCATTTTATCAAGGGAAAAGTTCAATTTTTCGAAAAAACGGATGATTTCCTGTCATGGAAAATGTTGGATATCTATTAATCTAAGTGCCAGTTTCATAAAACTAAGATGACCCTATGCTAGGGAAGACCCTGGGGTTAGCTCTCGAAATATGTTTCATAAAAAAAACATAGGGAGATCGCAGACTTAACCCCTCTATCTTTGACTCTCCGAACTTGATGGGTTAAGCTTTATCCTGGGGATAACCCTTTGTTTATTTACATTAGAAAAACGTTATATAGGTTAGAGTTTCAAATCAAAATAATTCAAAACAAATCATTATATTATTTATTTTTATAATAATAATATTATTATTATTTTTATATAATATTAAATATAGCCATATATACCTATATAAATGTAAATATAGTTTTAATTTATATTAACACGGAATTAGAATAAAACAAAAGAATTCATTATAGGTATATTTTTTAAAAGTAAATATCTAATAAATTAAATTAAAAAAAATTTCAAATTAAAATTGAAGAAAGCAGATATTTCTAATAAAATAGTTCAATTTTTATATTTATTTCGTAGAATAAAATTAGATCGGGAACGATTGGAGTCAGCATTAAATTCTGATGCCAAATCATCCCATATTTTTTTCTTTAAATTCGCATCAGAATCTGAACTCTTAGATTCCAACACATCTTTATTTTATTAACGAGAAAAACAAGACGTTTCTCCTCTTTTATTGTAAAATTGGGAGTTCTTTTATTTTTAATTGAAGATTTATCCATATTCTATCTAAAATTTAATATTCACTTATTCAATACATTTAAAATTTTTAAAATTACATGATTCGTCTCAGTTTTGTTGTATCTATATATTTAGTTTTTTTTTTACAATTTTATTTTTATATGATTAAATATAAAAAAAAAAATGATTGTTTTTAAAGAATACAAGACATTCATTTATTTAATGAATACAAAACAAAAAAATCTAAACGTAATTGTTTTTTTTTTCTAAAAATAACTAAAATGTAGGGAATTTCGTCGTTGCCAACCAATTTTCCTACCCTTGACTCAGGGTAAGCTAACTCGATACTATTTTGTTTTATGAAATTCATATTGTTTGAAACTCCAGGGTAACTCTCAACCTAGAGTTGAGTAAGCCGAGGATTATTTTTTTTATGAAACTGGCCCTAAGAGTAGAAACAGAAAATAAATTTTAATTGAAAAGTTTATTTTTAATTAAAAAACTGATGATGAATGTCAAACCTTCGAAACTATATACTCTCGAACAAATAAATTATTTACATACATACATTTTATATATATACTTACATATATGTTTATATACATCAAGCAGAGAACATCTCATTGATTTCTCCTTAAAAATAAATTTTTTACTTTATCACGCAAAAAAATTCCATACCATTAGAATAAAAATAAAAGCAAGGGATCTTTTAACCTGAAATTTAATTAAATTAAGGTAAAAAATTTAAAGAAAAAAGTAAAATTGTAAATCTTTCACCATCTAAGATTTAAAAGTCATGTCGATGTATATAACTTAGTGGGTTTTAACACATTTTCAGTGTGACTGCGAAAAATAATTTTTTGAACAGTCAATGTTTTCATTTATTATTTATCCATCGTTTCGATGATTTATTACCATCCATATCAGAGCAATTTTCCTCAATTATTTATTTGCTTGTCCTTAAATCTAAACGATCGATGAATATTTAATATATCTATACAACGGCTACTCACAAAATAATTTATTCATTAGTGAGTTGTAAATCTGAGTTTTTAATTTAGTTCTACTCTTAATAAGATTAAAATAATTAATGTATAAACATTAAACAGTATATAATTTATCTTTTTATGTTTAGCTCCTTCGTATTAATAATAATAGAAAATTTTGAAATGGATAAATGAAATTTAATAAATGTTCATGTTGAATTATTTATTATTGTTACTAGTTTCAGCCATTGTTTGAGCTCATCAGACCTATTTACATTTTATAAACAAAAAATGTAAATAGGTCTGATGAGCCAAACAATGGCGAAACTAGTAACAATAATAAATAATTCAACATGAACATTTATTAAATTTCATTTATCCATTTCAAAATTTTCTATTATTAATACGAAGGAGCTAAACATAAAAAGATAAATTATATTAATTTCTCATTCCTAAACACTAAAATACTCTATTAAACAGTATGTTAGATTAACTACGATTTAGAGCTAATTAAAGTGGAAGCTTTGCTGTAAACTAAGTTCTAAATAAAAAGTAAGAAGTATTCTAAATTTCAGCTAATATTATTGATTTAAGTTATTATTTACAAGCTGCGAAACCCTGCATCGGACAAGGGGTTCCGTAGTAAAAAAATAATAATTTAAATTTCTAATTTTAAAATTTTTATTTTTTATGAACTATTAGTGCGTTTTAAAATTAAAAAAATCACATCGGTTATAATAAGCCGATTATAATAAGTAGTTATAGAGGCGACTGTGGGTCAGTGGCTAGAGTGTTGAGTCACTGACTCGGAGATCGCTGGTTCGAGACCAAGTCTCGGCAGATAGATATTTGCAGTCGCCTCCTTTTGGAAAGTAATGGCAACCTACCAAGAGTATAATTGCCAAGTGACCTCTCCAAATTAGCCGCTCGGAACCGGCGTTAAAAAGTAGGTCCCATATATCTGTGTAAAACAACTAAACACACTCAGCACAGGTATATGTGGAGAGGCGCCGACACCCGTTTCGGGTATGGCACTCGAAGAAGAAGTTATAGAAGATAACAATAAATAATACAATATTAATTATACTTATACTTTGTTTCAAGACGTTAATCATAAAAAGTGGCATTGTTAGTTTGTTCTAGTGAAATTGATTTACAATTTATCGCTAGGTAAATTATTTTAAGTAAAAAAAAAAAATTATTTTGTAAAAGTCTTTAAATTTCTTCCTATACTGAGAGCCTTACCGAAAACCCGATGATAACAAAAACAGGAGAAAAATTTCTCATTGTAGTTCAAAATCTATCCTTTACGTCGAAAATTAAATTACACCGTTAAAGAATTAAATTATTTATTTCCCCAATTCGGGGGACATCGTTTCGGAAACTCTCACGCACTATAACTTCTGACTCCTTGAAGCTACCACAGATTGCATTTTTAGCTGAATATAACTCTTCTGATATAGGTACTAACGCTCCGACTACTAACACCCGCAATATTTTTTTCTTAAATAAACTAAAATTCTGGTGAATTAAGTATTTTTAAGATCTGTTATTTTTCCAAGTTTTCTAGCAAATTTTTTAGATATAAAAGGATATTGGAAGGCAGGGGTATTATTTTTAGTAGGTAACTTTTTCGAACTTCTTTATGATGAATTTATTTTGCAAAATTCGAAAATCTCATTTTGGTATATATATGCATATGTTTATTTGCATCAAAAAGAAGACAACCTCATTGATTTCTCTTTATAATATTCTTGTCAAGCTTAGGACACCCTGACTTAATTTTTCCCATTTCTAGTCAAAATTTTTTCATATCTTACGAGATATAGTGAAACAAACGGACAGATACATGAACAAATGTGAGATTATTAAATGAGTTCTTTTTGTAGACGTCAGGAACTTTAAAAATGCATAATTTGGAAAGTAATTTAAATTCACCCCAATATAAACATATATATCATGTCGTAACCAGATATGCAGAAACTTTAGTGAAAGTCGACATACACACACACGCGTACAGAAAACATTTCAAACATAACTAAAATTTCTTTTGGAGAAATATATCTATAAAGTCCAGTGAACTTGAAGACGAGAAGCCTGGAAACGTGGGTAGCCCGAGCAACTGGAATTCCACTTTAGAGTGTTCTGTCCAAGTCGGGGTTCATATATCAGCAAGCGGAATTCGATTTTTCTTATAATGGAATTTGGTTTTTCTTCTCTCACTGCGAGCTATGACAAACTGACTTATTTCCAGTTCTCATTGGTGCCCTGTAATATTGACTTCTTACACTTTATTTCTTCTTTTGAAGGCGTACTTTAGTGTGTGTGTGTATGTGCGCCTTAGATTTATTCATTTTAAAAACGATTATTGATTACTTTCCAAATTAGATATTTATTAATTAATATCATGTTTCACCTAAAATCTACACCACTTTCTCTAAGTAAAATAGATATTTACACTTGGTCTCATTTTATTTTCTCTGCTCATATTATTATATTTTAGAACTATTTTCTTTTGGAGAGACAGACTGATAGGATTTCAATGGAAAATTGATGGAAAGCAGCCCAAGGATATTAAACCCTGAAGATGGAAGGAAGATCCTCCGAAACGTCAATTTTTAAGATTATGAAAGTGACGTTTTAAAAAATTTATTTTATTTAGAATACATTATATTTTAAATAAGTGCAATTATGTGACGTCATCATACACTATCATTTTAAAATACATTTATAAAATTTTTAATAACTTTTAAGGAGTTAGGTGTTGGTTCTAGGTGAAACATTTTAATATAATAATAAAACTTGAGCAAGATACGAGGTAGGTTTCACAAAAAGTTTTCTTTGACTCCTGATGATGGGCTCACCCCCGAAATATATCGAATTCAAAACTCAATTTTTGTTTTATTTCTTTTTTGTGAAACCTACCTCGCATCTTGCTCAAGTTTTATTATTATATAAAATTGTCACTTGATTAAAAATTTTAATACGATTTTAGGAGCAAATTAATACATATACATGGAGGAAAAAGTTGAAACTCTTTTAAGACTCGAGCCAACTTACTAATAAATTTATAATAATTAATAATATAATAAAGTATAAGAAATGTATTTTTTAGAGGGAGAATTGCTTTTTTTAGCACTACAGCACGGCAAACGAGGCGTACCATATCTATAAATTAAATAGAAATAGATGACTGTTATGAAATTGAAAAAAATATATAGAAGGATGGGCATAGTGGCCATGCTAAGAATTTTTTTTTATAAGTAAAGATTTTGAAAAAAAGAAATGAAATTTTGGCATAAGTTAGTTTCATTATTTAGGTTTATGGAAAAAAAATATTTTGACTTTACAAAATTGTAAATCTGTTACTTAAAACCAAAAAAGAAATTTCTCTCAACCCTATCAAATGGCCCCTTTGCTCTACTGGTCACTTGGTGTTTGACTACATTTTAAAGAATATAAATGTGTATTTTCTAACATGAAAGCAATATTATCATTCATCACATAACTTATTTTCTTACTTAAGTTGTTCAATTCAATTAATTGTTCAATTATTCAAAGATTATTATCATTTGCTAGCTCCTTTTCTGGATTATTTACCCGTGGCCCCTGGGCCCTCGCCATTACGTAAATGCGACTCTGCAGGATAAACAAGTAACCCTAGCTCTTACCTCGACACATGCATTTAAACCTTTAATCACATTGTTTTAAGGGGTTACTGCTAATCGTATATATTAGTTATAATAATTATTGAAATAGGCTTACTTTATATCAACAAGTTGAAAAATACAAAAATCCTAAAAAAATAATTTATAAACAAGTGATCAGAACAGCTCCGAACTTGAATATGACAATGATAGGGAACTAGAGGAATAATTGATGCGTTTGCCGCTTCTTGGCAGCATCGTAGGAGAAATAAGCTGAAACGGATCATTGCCAAACTTTATCCAAAGTCATTTGAAATATTAATATGTTTATTCCTTTATATTATTAATCAGATTTCAATTGCTATTTGCAATCCATGTTGACTTAAATTCAAAAATAGCGAATGATTCTTATCTAATACTAGAGGAATAACCTTATTGCATTCCATTTTTGATGTTTTGACCATTAATGGCAACCTCTACTGAAAAATTGGAAGAATCGACTTAAAATCAAAAAGACTAAATTCTTTTTTGGTAAACAACTCAAGAATTTAGAAAGGAATTAAAAAAAAGTATTATTTTGCTCTAGAGCAAAGTACTTTAAAATACAATTTTACTAAAAACTTTATTTAACCTTTTTTGTGGTTCCCAAGATACTTAATTAGAATATTAAATTTCATAAAAATTTGTTAAGTCATTTTAAAGATATTTAGAAAAAACTAAAAAAGCATTGAAATAAAGTACTAATATTTGTGGGCCGACATGTACCAAAAACTAATCAGAGCTTCATTTTCTTAAAATAATGGTATAAAGTATAAAGAACTAAGCGCGCGAAAAATTATGCATACGTCACCTAAAATGCGGGAATAATTAACCAATCAGCTTAATTGCCAATTAGAGCCAGGGTTATAAAAGCAGCCAGCTCCTCGAAGCGAACTTAGTTCTCATTCAGTTGTCACTTGTTGAAACTCATTGAATGAGGCACCTCTCTGGGGTGACTGATCACCTTGGAACGATTTGGTAGAGACGGCTTGTGTCTAAGAAGTAATTTGTATACACGTTCTGTAACGAAGAAGCAATGAATGCGGGCCTTGTGCCATTATTTTATGAAAAGCATATTTTCAACTGCCTAGTGCAAATTCTTATTTAAAATAGCATTTTCTGGCTTTAACGCCACCAATAGAGATTCTAATCTCTGAAGATTATCTTCCATCCAAGCCCGGCGAATCTCCTTCCAACTAACCCTTCGAGCCAAACATAATAAAAATCATCCATCATCAAAATCATTTCCTATATATATCTGTAACGTCTAAGATCAAGCAGAAACACTTCATTGAATTTTTTACAAAATTCAAGTCTGCAACAATCAGCAAAATGAAGTTTTTAATATGTTTACAATAATTTGAATATTTTTTTTATTATTATTCTAAAACAAGTCATTTTGACTTTGGTTTTTGATTATACATTAACTTGATTAAAATATATTTATATCTCAGGGTTTTTAATTTTTTTAAACTTTTTGTATTTTCATCATTTCCTTCAAATATTAATATTCTTTAATATTACTTTATTAGGAAATTTTTTTATTAATATCCGGTTAAAAATCAATTATTATTTTATGAAAATTGTTTAGAAAAAGGAAATGATGAATTTGCGAAGAAATGTTAATTAGAGATCGAATAATAAATCTTGTATTTTGAAATGAGTTCGAATTTATGAAGGAACCATTTCTTTGTTAACAAAATTTGATTTGAAAAGTTAATTTAAAATATCGTATTTGTTTTTAGTCAGGGCTGTTAATATCATAAGTCCCTAATTTTCTATTCGATTCCAGGGAGTGGAGGTGCACCCTCTTGCCCCCCTACGGAGGCCCATGTTCTGACCCATTTAGGGCCGGTTGTATGTCGCAAAGTAAATGCTTTTTATCACTAACCAAGTGTAGCTGGTAAATGGAGGGGCTGGGATGGCCAATCAGATGACAGGCACTGAAAGTTCCTTCGGCGGCTCTCTTGCTAGCCAGGGGGCACGCCCCCTGGACCCCCAGCCCACGAACCCTACCCTCACACTACACTCGCACCCACCACACACCCCGAAACCCACCGAGCACCCCCAACCCCACACCACCACCCCGAACCCACTCTGAACCCCACCCCGTGCCCCCAACCCCCGCCCCCACACAACCACTCCACGCCGCCCCACCCCACTACGCCTCTGGACCCTCACCTGAACCCCCCACTCCACCCTTCCCACGCGCCTAGGCTCTTGGAGCACACCCCCGCTACGTCCCCCGGACTCCACCCCCGGACCCTCATACCACCCAGCACACCATACCCTAACTCACCCCATACTCTATTCCACCCCACGCACCCCAACCCCGCACCCAGTTTTTATATTTCTAGCCTTCTAGTGACCCACAGATTATATATACAAAATTTGGTTAAGTTGGCTATAAGGGTAAGAATTTTCATTTTTTGACCCCCCCCCCATTTTGGGTGGTTAGTTTTTCCATTTCTAGCCTTCTAGTGACCCACAGATTATGTATACAAAATTTGGTTGAGTTTGGTCCAAGAGCAAGAATTTTCATATTTTGACCCCTCCCCCTTTTTGGGTGGTTTTCTGGTGGAATTTTTTAAACAAAAGATGTCAGCAATCACATCTCCTACAACTTTGCTCATAATAGAATTTACCGTAGAGCTAATAGTTTAGGAGTTATTTGATAATTTTCATTCGTGCGCCTCCCCAAACCCCCTTTTGGGGTCAAAATATCAAAACGTTATACAGCTAAATACGTAAGTTATAAGACATCAGATGCAAATATGAAATTTCATAACAATCCCTTCAGCCGTTTTTACGTGAATCGTGAGAAACTTTTCGCGGAAACCACGCAAACATACAGATATTCATACAGACATACACGAATTTTTTGAGGGTGTTTTCGTTCATAACTTTGCTTGAAATGTGTGCAACCAAAATTTGCCGTGATTTGGACCAATGTACAGACAAAACCTTAATTTCATATATATAGATTTGATTCGATTTGGATTTTTAGGGGTAAATTAAAATAGCCTGATTGTTGTTGTTATATTAATCAATTATTCAAGTAATAATAAACTACGAAGCTATATAAAGTCTAAAATGGAGCTCCCGCGTTGCATTAATTGAATGGTATAAATCCATTAGAGCAAAGTGTGAAACCAAGTCGTTTTGTGTAAGTGGTAGTCTCTTGTGTCTTGAATTATTGATATTCGAATGAGAAAGACACAAATATGACAGACAGCGCATATCTATCTTCAAGAATAAGAAAGCTTTTGTTGAATAAAGGAAGAAAAGATGAGAGAATGCATAGTTGAAGATATTTTTAGATAGAAATAATGAAATTATTTCAAATAGGTTATAAAAAATCGTCTCTTTTCTTGAGGACCATAAGTATAATTATATTTATTTATTTATTTTTCAAAATTTCTTAAAAACTTCTCTAAGGATTTTGATTAATTAGTTAATAATATCCGTCGATAAAAAATTTTGAAAAAAAAAATGATGAGAATATTTGGAAAAATAATTTAAAAAATAACATACTTTCCTTACTTTTGAGTCAAACCTCTAAATTTAGGATTTCATTAATATCGGTTTAATTGTCTGTCTAGCCGGAAAATCGGTAAAGTACATATATTTACAGAGAAAATAGCTATTTTTGAAATAAAAGAATCTTGAAAATAAAAATAAAAAAAAGTTCCTTTATTGTCGAGGAGAAATTGTTAATTTTATAAAAGAAAATCAAAGAGCGTGTCTTCTGCTTAAGCGTGTATTTGTTTACTAGACAAAAGTGATGTCGCTCCCCCACCCCCACCCCAGCTTGTAATAGAATTTTTAGGACTTGGGTTTAATCCTCGAGGAATCAACAGCCCTATTGATATTTTTTCAAAATGTTTAATTAAATTAAATTTAATTTAATATTTACCATTATTTTAACAAAATGAAGGAATGATAAGTTTCGGTTTACTCCTCTCCCAAATACCTACATTTTAAAATTTAACTTATATTTAAATGAGTATTTTATATAGGAATGAATAAATACACATTTCACAAAACCCTCCCTCTTTTTAAGTAATTTTTAGAATTTGATAGGAAAGTAAACTTTTTATATCCATAAATGGGTGGTCCAAAAGTTGTTTGGCTGAACAATCAATTCTCAGGAGTTATTTATTTATTTATTATATCCATAAGTGAGATTATAAAAATATTGAAATATATTTTTTTGACTTGTTCACGGAATCATCCGCACTGCAGAAGTGGAGCAGTTATTTACGCCACCAGACAATACTACGTACTTAACTTACAACGTATTTAGTTTTTTCTAAATATCTTGAAAATAAGATTATTAATTTTTGATCAAATTTATATATAAATATTTAATTTTTGATCAAATTTATTATTCTATTTTGATGTGTCTTGAGACCCTATAAATGGTTATTTATAATGTTTATGTGAACTTATCTTTTAAAGCAAGGGTGCCCATCCCACAGTTTCATGAAAATTAACCCCCCCCCCCCCAATTTCATGAAGATTAACCCACCCTCCATCCAATTTTATTCAGTTCTAAAGAATTAAAAGAACTTTTTATTGCCTTTTGTTGAAGTTATACATAAGACTTGACCGCTTTTATTTTTAGCAAATAATACTAAAATGCAACAATCCCCCCCCCTCCCATAAACTTCAATGATGCACTCTGAGTTTTAACCCTCCCCCCTTCTGTTAGTACTCATGTTTAAAGTATCATGTCCATGTAAGCTAGTACTTACATCTTTGCTGAAGTCATGAGAGTCTCCAAGAATCGATTTAAAAACAAAAACTGCCATTAATTACTAATTTACTACATAATACTCTAAAAGAATATACATTCTGAATTTCATTTAAAGTTTTAACTATTAATAGTAACCGAGGGGTGAACCGCGACCTAATATGGTGTACACCTACTTCGACTACCATTTTCATTTCCAAGTAGAAGACAATAGATGAAGGGGCATTATCTAATTAATTTCAAAATAATTCCACATAATGCCAAAGACGTGTACTTACACCTAATTCCAATCGCGGTTCACCCCTCGATAGTAACCAATGCTGAAGACATGTTGGAATCAATTAGAGATTTCCGATTAATACTGATCAAATAAATATCAAATTAATATTTTAAATCACTATGGATAAAGTAAAGTAGCCATCAGCGTCGTTTCCACTTGTTACTTATATTTTCAAAATTTCATCCATCAGTTTTAGATACATCTTTGAGTTTTCCTCAGATTTTCTCTTCCGATGTTGACTGGAAAGAACAAAAAAAATGAAAGAGGATATTAATCAAAAAGATAGAGCTTTCAAAAGGGATCTTTCTTCATTGCCGGGCGTGTATTTTTATTTTCACCTCCACTTGGGATTGCTATCACGCACTCGACTTCTCTGAGATGGCAGTCATCGTCTCTTTTATATTGCCTAGTAAAACTTAACTAGGCTTTTATTTCGAGCTGAGTACTTCAACGAGCTATAATGTCCTGAATATTTGCACTCGTCGGAGGCAAACGGCTAAAATGGGGTAATTATTGGACATGTCCCACCAATCCACCCCTATCTCACTAACACATCAATTTATTTTTAACAATTGCCTTCCAAAAAACAGTGTAAAATCTTGTTGAATGAAAATTTGCTAAAATTATTATTTGAATTAAATCTAGAGAGATAAATATTATTTATGTAGGTCAGGCTCTAGCGAAATTAATACACTCATCATGTATTTCCCTATCATATTTGTTTAATCTCAGTGAGTCTTTTCAAGATGGTCAAAAGTATTCATAAAAAGAAATCAATGAGGTTCATATATTATTAAGTACTCAGCTTTCAAATTTTATGAATAATTAATTGGTGAAGTAATAATTTATATGAAAAAAATTATGCTGTAAACTTAAAAGTAATACTGGAAATGTCCTTACTTTCTTAAATAAGCTGACGTGTTCTGATGTGGCCATCCACTTGACTTTACCATACAACCTGGTCCCTCACTTATAATTAATATTTAATAAAATTATTTATAATCATTTAGAGGGGGGGGGGGTAGTTTTTGCATTTTTAGACTCCTGGGACCCACTGATTATGTACACAAAATTTGGCTTGAGTTTGGTAAATGGCCAGATTTTCATTTTTTGACCCTACGCCCCCCCCCATTTCAGGCGATTAGTTTTTGCATTTTTAGACTTCTTGGGTCCCACTGATTATGTATACAAAATTTGGTTGAGTTTGGTAAATGGCAAAGATTTTCATTTTTTGACCACCCCCCCTCCATTTCGTGTGGTTAGTTTTTGCATTTTTAGACTTCTTGGGTCCACTGATTATGTATATAAAAAAATTTGGTTTAGTTTGGTAAATGGCCAAGATTTTCATTTTTTGCCCCCCCCCCCCCCCATTTTTGGAGGTTAGATTTTGCATTTTTAGACTTCTGGGGGTCCACTGATTATGTATACAAAATTTGGTTGAGTTTGCTCAAACGACCTAGATTTTTAATTTTTAACCCCCCTCGACCCCCCTTAATTTTGGGTCGATATGCACCAAAATCTAATCAGCTCTTAATCTCAATGGACCAAAACTCTCAATGGACTAACTAACTAACAGACATTTTGACAAAACAATTATTATCTCAAAAATATAATTTTTTCGATGTTCACTTATTAGAGCCTTGGTTTTGCTCAATTTTTTAATAGAAATAGTTTCAGCCGTTTTTTAGATATTTTGAAAAAAAGAAGGAAAAAAATCTTTTTTCATGCACGATTACAATACTTGACCATACCCTGTATGGTAAAGTAAAAAAGTATTAATCGGACTCTTTAATTTCACCGTTAAACGTCTCTATCTCCAAAAATAATGGTCTGAGAGCCTTAAAACAATCGAATTTATAAGATTTTTTAAAAATTTCTGAAATTTTTGTCTTTAAAATCTTTAAACGTCTCTATCTCCGTAAATAATGGTCTAAAACAATCGAATTTATAAGATTTTTAAAAAAAATTTGAAAAATTTTTGTCTTTAAAATCTTTAAATTACGTAATTTATCCTTAAATAATGCTTACATCTCGTTAAAAAATATTTTCATAAAATTGGATTCTCTATAAAAATAGAGCCTTCTCTCATAGATACAGGTACTCTAGTTTATTGTGGGGGATTCTTTCTGATCATGATTACAATAAGCGAAAAATCGCGATTAATGAGAGAATCTTTTTTACTGAAGAAGATTGAATTTTTTGTTTTCGTTACACTGTTTTATTACTTTAAGTAATAAAACTCGAATTAAACGTGTTTTATCTCACGTGTGTACTCTTATTATCCTATTCTGTCCTAATATTTTGGAAGCCAAAGGTATATTATAAGTGGAATTTAGTACCAAATAATTAATCATTATATGAATACTTTCTTTTTGAATTACCAAATATCTCTCCAAAGGACTTCCACTTTCATTTCCAAGTAGAAGACAATAGATGACAATAGATTATCTAATGAATTCCAAAGTAATTCCAAATAATTCCAAAGACGGTGTACACCTAATTCCATTCGCGGTTCACCCTTCGTGTTTACTGCACTTGTACTCCTAGGCTTCTAGGGTCTTCATTTAAGATTCGAAAAACATGCCTTTTGATAAATAACATCACCAATAACGAAAAAATATTATTCATAATTCATAGTATAATCTTTTGTTTCCGTGGTGTAAGAATTTACATTTTGTCTTCAAAGGCTCTAGTGGAGATCACTTTTATACAAAATTTTCCGAAAAAATAACTTTCGCGATATAACGAAAGACCGGGGTTGATAGACGAGGGTTACCTGTAATTAATTATTTCTATTGACCCCAACACAATATAACTGGATAGTTAATTCAATCACAGAAATAAAAGCTTTACTGTAACAGCTACATACCTAATGGATAAAAACGTTTCGAATCCTAAACGCTATACTTCTTACGGATAGAGGCTATTTTAAAAATTCCAACAAATTTTCAGCGTTCGTATTTACAACTTTCCAAAGTATTACATTCCAATCTATATGGATGTTGTAAATATGTTTGAAATGAATGACGGAAATTTGTTTAATAATTATTTTGAATTTTAATTGAATGACGAAATTTTTTTGAAAGAAAGTTATCGTTGAGTAAATGAAAAGTTGGTGGAAGGCTAAATAAAATATTTATACACCAAAATATTGGCCATACTTTTATTTTCCATGTATAACATACATTTTTCTGAACATTTTTACTTTATCCATAAATGAGAAGTAGATGAGTTAACTATTGTAATCGGTCTCGCGCTTAAAGCGCGACTTCAAAGATTCCCCAGATAGAGACTACGGAACCCATGATCTCAATTAGGGATTTTAACTATTTTAATTTATCTAACTGTTAAGGTCAGGCCTAATTAAATAATAGAAATAAAATTCAGTAATCAATATCTTTAATCATTCAAATTTAAATAATAATACACATACTTAAGTAACATGCAACAATAGAAAAATATGCTGGCATGGGAGGATTCCCGGGCCGACAAGTCAAAACTTGTAGGTGCGCGCTCTGACTTGCAGCGGTCGAATCTTTCGATCTTCGTTATAAACTCCGATTCAAAATTATCGGAGCCGAAGTCCGAGTTGGAGGTGTATGATCAATCGGAATTTCCGACCTTTCGGAGTCGAAGTCGAAGCTCCGTAACATCCCTAATCGACGGAAGTCACAAATTATAGTATTCAATTATGTTGAATTTTTAGGATCTGACGCTTTGCAAAAATTACATGGGGTCTCATCCGGCGCCCCAAATGTGCGATTTTTCATTTAGTCTTTGGATATGGATGGATGGATATACCATAATATGGTTCAGATTTTTTCGAGGGTGTCAAAGCTAAATTTTTTCTTTATATTTAAACAAATACCGTATTCGGACTCTCTAAATACTCTTTAGTATAAAAATATTTTCAGAATTAATAGTTTTATTTTTCTATTAAAATCAAAAATTCAGACTTCAGGGGGAACCATTTTTATACATTTCAGATTTCTTCGCGGGTGTCAAAGTTTAATTTTATCGCTTTATTTCAAAACAAATACCGTATTTGGTCTCTCTAAATAATCTTGCATTAGAATCGAAAAAATATCTTGGGAATTAATAATTAATTTTTCTATGAAAATCAAAAATTCATACCACAGGGAGGGTACCCTTTGTATATATTTCAGATTTTTCTTCGAGGGTGCCAAAGTTAAACATTTTCGCTTTTATATCAAAAACAAATACCGTATTTAGTCTCTCTAAATACTTTTGTATTAGAATCGATAAAAATATCTATGGAAATTAATAGTATCTTAATAGTAAATTAATAGTATATATATTTTTCAATGAAAATAAAAAATTCATCATAATATGTTACCCTTTTATTTCGACGACGATTTTTTCCACACCGTTTAACCTATTCAAATGAAATTGAAAATCTACCATATTACTTTTAAAAAATAAAGCAGTGATTAGTTTTTGGTTCATAAACATTAGTACTTTATTCTAGTAGGTACTTTTTTTATTTTTTCTAAATATCTTGAAAATGGCTTAATCAATTTTGACAATTTTAATATTCTATTTAACTAACTTGATTGAGCACCTCAAAAAATTATAGGTATGAAATTTTTAGGAAAATTACTTTTTAAAGTATTTTACTCTATAGTAAGCAAGTACTTTACAATAAGACCAAATTCTTGTTTTTCCGATTAATAATAAAATTGAGCAATTAAACAATTTAGCGGTTTATGTGTTGTTAGCCCCGGAGCTGGAATTATTCGGTGCAGCCTGGAATACTAGATATTTGATATTAAAATTCTTAATATATAGAATAGAGTCGAGGATTTTTATAAATTTGGCACGATTTCCTCTCTGCCAATTGCTTCTCTAATTAGTAAATCTTTCCGCAATCATAAAATTGGCATTTGATTAAAAATACGTCAAATGAGAATAAATGTGATTTTGTTGTCTGCGATTTTTACTTTTTTTTTCTATCCCCCACTCCCAAGTGAATGTCATAAAAGGCAAATTTATGTTTCAACTCACCCCTATACCACCCACACCCCCGTAACGTCATTTCATTTTATTTATGTTTTTAAAGGTCGCCTCGCGACTTTCAACACGGCGTTAAATTAAATCGCATTCGATGTAGATTGTTCGCGTAGACATCCATATAAATAAAAATCCGCCCCCTGCTCACCCAGGCTACCGGCAAATCTCTTAGTCACCCCCCTGGAACCATCCAGAAAAAAGGGATAAGTAGATCGTAAAATGAGAAACGATCCATTGGCTGAGTGAAGAACAAAAGCCGGGGAAGAGCGAATGCCAGCCACTTGCCGCTTTTTAGTCGCGTCTGTTAAGTGAACGTCGAGAGCGAAAATAAAGGGCTTTAATAAACCAAACTATGTGACGCTCGAAAACTACTATTCATTACTTTTGATAGGGGTAACAAAAGTTCATGTTGCTGGATTCAATCGTAATTGGATGAGATGAGACTAAAAGTATTTCGACCTCCGATTGAAATTTAGAAGGAAAACTATACTGATAGAGAAATTAGTTTAATCTTATATCTTCCAAATTGGTCTCTGAACCGTAGGTATAAAATTAATTTAATAGAGCATCAACATTATATTTATTTATTTGACAAACACACGGACTAGTAGCCCATTTACAAAAAAAGAAATACATATTCACAATACAAAAAAAGACATGCATAAATTGAGTGTTACATCACATAAAAACAACATGCTAAGATATTGTAGTTCAAAAATTTCAAAAAAAACCTTCATTCTCCGGAACCAATCATAAATTTCTTGAAAAATGATTTTTAATGTTATCTTTTGATGTCTTAATTAAAAATGTCCTATATTCCTATTATTAATACCAGTTTCTGAAATACGATTTGTACCGGAATATTTCAGATATTAAAATCTATGACAAGGAGTAAAAAATAATAGTGGATTTCGTTTCCTGTGAATATTGACACTGAAAGTGACCAGTACCACAAGTTGAGATCTATTTCAGGGTTCATAAATTTAATTTTTAGTAGTGAAAGGGGGACCCTTTGTATCACTTCACAATTTTTGTAAGGGTTCATAAATTTTAGGAGAGATATAAAAATAAATATTATATTTGAGGTCTGTATATAATATAATATTAAAATAAATTAAAATTTCTTTAAAAGTAAAACTTTATTTTCTTAAAAAAATCCGAAAATGAGAGGTAAGGGGGGACCCTTTGTATCACTTCAGGATGTTTGGGAGGGTTCATAAATTTAATTTTTAGGAGAGAAATTAAAATAAATATTATATTCGAAGTCTGTATATAATATTCAAATAAATTAAAATTGCTTTAAAACTTTATTTTCTTGAAAAAATCCGAAAATGAGAGGTAAGGGGAGACCCTTTGTGTCACTTCAGGATGTTTGGGAGGGTTCATAAATGTAATTTTTAGTAGAGATATTAAAATAAATATTATATTCAAGATCTGTATATAACACAATACCAAAATAAATAAAAATTTCTTTTAAAGTATAACTTTATTTTCTTAAAAAAATCCGAAAATACATCGCCTAGAAAACATCGATGTATCTTATCTTCGATAGTTTTTTTTAGTATAAAATAAAATATAATTTAAGTTGTTAATTTTTTATTAGAAGGATATACAAAAATCATGTGACTCTCATAATAGACTTTTTTCCAAAACCAGATCAATTTATTTAGTAACTGAATTTAAAAATAATAGTCTTGAAAGCCGTTTCCCTATCAAACGGTTTCTTTGTTGCGTTATTGTTGCTCCAGTCTTAGAAAAAAGTCGTTCGCTTCAATGTAAAAAACATCATATATTATAGAAAAACATCTATGCATCGATGGTTTGTAATAGTGAACATCGATGGTAAACAAACGATTCCTGAGTCCCGAGATCGAATTTATACCCATAGTTGCCATACGATTGAACGTATTCATCTAAGAAAGTTACATAGTTATAGTGCCTTTCGACACAACGGGTCTTCCGAGTTTTATTATTGCTCAATACAAATTGTCTAGAAGGGATTCGGCCTTAGAGGCGTTCAGGCTTAATCCCACGGATGGTAGCTTCGCACCAACGGCCGATCGACCGAGTGCGTGAACCAAATGTCCAAACCTGCGGTTCTTCTCGTACTGAGCAGGATTACTATCGCAAAAACATGTCATCAGTAGGGTAAAACTAACCTGTCTCACGACGGTCTAACAGTTTTACTATTGAAATATCGATGTTTCTGAAACATCGATGTATCGTTTGCATCCCTAATTGCAGAGCCTGGAATGCTGTTTAACTCCTGGCCCTGGTCTCCCTTGAATTTTCCCTTGGATAGTGAGTTTTGGAATGGAATATCGGTCGCGCCCCTAAGTATGTGACCCAGATAAGATATTTTCGTTGTTTCACAATACTTAGGAGTTCTCACTCTACTCCCGATCTCAGTAAAACCTCTTCGTTTAAAATATGTTCAGACTAGGAGATCCGAAGCATTCTTCGTGGCGTCCACATTTCAAATGCTTCTATTCTGTTCAGTGTTCTGACCTTAGGCGACCATGTTTCTACCCTGTACAACAAAATGTGCCATAATAGGACTTGATTACTCGTAGTCGAAGATCAACCGTCAAAATTCTCTGGAGTAACATATTTTAATCATTCGTTAGCTTTACAAATCAATCTTGTATTTTTATGCTTTAAGGAGGTTTGGGACAGCTTATCTATTTGGGTGATCTTCGAAAAAATCTTTTGTATTTCTGCAGAGTTACAGCTTCTGCCTACTAAAATTTTAAATAAAAAAATGTTAATAATGAGGTTAATTTCAAATAAAAATCTTTGTTTTGATAATATTAATTAAAAGAATATTGATATAAATTTTTTATCATTATAAAATTAGCACAAAAAACGATTTCAAGAAATAAAGTTGGAATTCTACACTAGTGCTTTTGTTATATTCTCTTGGCTGCAAATAATTTTTTATTTTTACATTTATGAACAACTAATTAACTAGACTGTCAAATCTATTAAAAAATGTATCATTCGATTCATAAAAGTTGAATTATTGATCTCTATAAATTTGTTGAAAATGGTATAATTTGTATAGAAGTTATAGCCCTTTTAAAAGCTCGCTCCATTTACTTCCATGTTAAAAAGAACAATTTTCAATAATTTATTTCTCGGTAATAGGATAGACGATCAACTTCAAATTTCGGGAATAAATATTTAATACATCAATGATTTGATGGTAAAATTTAAAAATGATAAACAGTCACGAACCCCCCTAAAATGACGGAATAATTACATTACACGCTATTTGAATTTTTTTCAATCAATACTCCTTGACAGTAATTTTACATTTTTATCTAACTCTCTCATTAATTTTAAATTCAAATTCCTTGATTAATAACATTATAAAACTTTAATCTTTTTTTAACATTTTTTTCGTTCTCTTAACAGCACTAATCATCAATTTTCAAAATCTTATTTTAATTCCTCTGGGATCGAGCTATGCAAAAAAAAAAAAAAAAAAAAAAATACAACCTAACGGGTCATAAATTTAAGTTTATGACATCAATTTTAGATGAGAAAGAATATTTGAAAGCCCAAGCTGAAAAAAGGTTGTAAAAGTATTGGGGTAAAATCAATCAAAATTTTTATCCCGGCTGAGACATTGAAATCCTCTCTAGGCTACCAAATTGATGTCCTATTCAAATAGGCTACAATTTAGAGATAATAAATATACATATGGAAATTTTATCCTCGGTCTATACTGTACCCTTGGATAGATTAGAAAACAACGCCATTCGAATTGCCGAAATTAATTATTAATTAATTTCCGATTGGAATAAATTTAAATAAAAAACGAAATGCATTGTTTTTTTTGTTTTTGTTTTTTAAATCGATTTATTTAATTATTATTGATCTACTATTTGTGAATATTTCTATTTATTTATTTTTGTTTTTTATATGAATTTTAGTTGCTCTCAACCCTCCCTTTCTCCACTATTATTTATATCACCAATTTTGTAAACTCTCGAATTGTTTGGCAGATATTTCCTTAAATTGTACCTATTTCAGTCGTTCTGCATAAGTGAGAACTAGATAAACAAATAATCTCAATGAGTGAGACTAATTGCCAGATTCCGTCATTCTTACCCCCTAAACTTCTCTATGCGAGAAGTAGAAACTTCTATTTAGAAAGCCGTTTTCACGTTTGGATCTCGATAACTGAGACTTCTCGCCCCACACAATGAAAATTTTGAATAATGTTTTTTTCGATCCACCCACACATTTCTGGGTGGGCGGCTCAGAAACTGGCCACAGCAGAACGGTGTATAAGCAAACCTGTGTGTGCTCTGAGAGATTAGATTGTTAGGTACAAATTATATAAGGGAAACAATTTTTTAAAAGTGAAGATGGCTAAACTAAGCGCAAAACATGTAATAAGAAAAACAAAATATTTTTTGATAAGTAAGATTTTTTAATTATAAAGATTTGATGAAAGAATAAAAAATTGTACATATACCAGCCCCGTCCCATCTCAATTGGCCCACCAATATTTTTTCTTTTTAAATAAAATTATGCTTATTTCACGGTAAATTTAATTTAAATATCTATTTTTATTATCATTTGGAAAAACACTTTAAACAATTTAAAACATTTTATTGTAACATTTAACTTAAAATTATTTTTTAATTGTTAAAAACAAGGAAAACATACAAAATCCAAAATCTTTGCCACTGTGTGACGTCGCCTTTATTTTTAATTACGGCTTGAATTCTTTTGGGCAACGTACTTATTAAGTTTTGACACTCATCTTGAGTGAAAGTATCCCAAATATTTTGAATTTTGTGTTTTAATTCGACTACGTTTCTAGCTGGTTGTATTCGTAATAGCTTTTTCATTGTGTGCCAGAGAGTTTCTATTAGTGACAAGTCGGGACGGCTTGTCACCCACTCCAAAATTGGAACATTATGATCAGAAAGCCATTTTAAAGATTTTCTTCATGTATGGCAGGTCGCCCCGTCTTGTTGGAACACAAAATTATAATTATTCTGCAATGCATCTGCCATTGTTGGAAGTAACGATTTTTTAAAATCTCTAAATATTTATTGGTGTTTACAATTCCATCAATGAAGTGAAGTTTTCCAACACCTCTAGCAGACATTGAACCCCATACCATAACTGTAGCAGGAAATTTTAATTTCTTTTTAAAACAATCTGAATTGAAATCTTCATTTTTCTGACGAATAACTCTGCTTCGATTGTCCCCAACACAAACTTCAAAACGAGACTCATCACTCCAATGAACACTATTCCATTCATCACTCGTCCAATTAATGTGACTTTTAGCCCTTTTAAGCCGGTTTTTCTTTTGTTTTAATGTCAAGAGTGGCTTTTCTTTCGCCTAAAAAAAATTACTAAAATTACAAAAAAAAATTTGGAATTAGTTGCAATAAAATTACCTTGTAACTTTTAAAACCTAACTTAAGGGCTTCTCTATGGCACGTGGATCTTGAAACACTTTGCCCCACAGCATCGCTCCAAAGAACAGATAATTCACCACTGTTTTTGCTAATAATCTTCTTCAATGCCCGTCTATCAGCATCTGATATTTTGGATTTCGACGCATACCGAGGTTTTGTAGCTATTGTATCCGTTGTTTTATAAACTCAAATAATATTTCTGATAGTAAACTTTAATAAATTAACTAGATCGCCAATTTCCGCGTTTGATTTTCCCTTTTTAAATAAATTGATAATAATTGAGCGAATTTTTTTATCAACAACCTCTCCTTCCACGAGTCATTTTTACTAATAATAAACAAAACAAACTTTCTTTTGTTGGAAAAAGGCAAAGCCTACTTGATTATTTCACATATTCAAAGATTCTTAAAAAAAATCGTGAAAATCAAAGAACTATTTTTTATATAAAAATGTTTTTAACAATTAAAAAATAATTTTAAGTTAAATGTTACAATAAAATGTTTTAAATTGTTTAAAATGTTGTTCCAAATGATAATAAAAATAAATATTTAATTTAAATTTACCGTGAATTAGCATAATTTTATTTAAAAAGAAAAAATAATGGTGGGCCAATTGAGCTGGGACGGCGCTCGTAGTACAAGATCCCGACTTAGGATTGACCTTTCACCTATCTGAGTTTCTTGATGAAATTAATATTTTGATAATATAATGTATTGATAAATAAAACTTGATAGGGTCGAGATCCAATTTCCCTAAATAGCTATTTTTGATAAAAATAAAATAAAATAAAAATATATAAAAAAATGAAATTTTTAATTAATTAATTAATTTGCAATGAAATTATCTACATTTTCGTATATAATAATAAAAGAAACTCTATAACTACAAAATACTAATTCGAAGTTACCCGTTGATATCACTGTCTAGCTGGACTTATACAGAGAAAAAAGATGGCGACCCAACTTTGCCATTTTATATACATATAGGTACTACTATTAATCTCGATTGGTAATATATTTATCCGAAAACTCGATAACTATATTTATGTAATAAAATTAACAAATTTAATTTTATTATTAAAAATAGCTTTGCAAGGAAATTGGATGTCGATCCATATCAAGTTTTGTTTATTAATACATTATATTATCAAAATAATAATTTCATTAGGAACCTCGATAGGTGAAGGTCGACCTAAGTCGGTATCTTAGACTAATAAGGATTTTTAAAAATCAAGAATATTTAAGTATTTATATATATGTATACAACTAGCTTGACGCTCTCCTACGACTTAAAAATTCATTCGATTATTCAGTGACCTTACTATTACGAAAAAAATTAATTTATCGAAATCTATTCTGATATTATTTGAGCCCATGAGAATAATAGATAAAATATTTTTAATTAATAAGACTGATGATAAAAGTCAAACCTTCGAAACTATAGGCTTAAACAAATAAATTAAACATACATATTTATATGATATAGGTATATATGTTTATTTGTACCAAGCAGAGGGCAACCTCATTGATTTCTTTTTATGGTCCAATTTTACGTTTGAACGGAAGATTGTAAAGGAAATCTTATGTAAGATTTTTCATCTGTTATATGTTTATTTTTGATAGCCGAAGAGACAGCATCATCCATTTTAAGAGATCTGAATAAATAAACTGAGGCTATTCTTTATTTTTCTATATATATAGTGACAAATTTTTATCCCAGAGCCTAGGAAGTTATAATGGATGAAATAAATCGCTTCTTGAAAATATTTGTTTTTGACATTTCATATTTTTTGTCCTCAAAATAGATCATAGGTCCAAATAAAAAAATAAATAGAAACAGTGTGAGGAATAAAATAAAATAAAAAAAATATAAATATTTTTTTTAAGCAATTTGAACCGCGAAAGTTAAATATTATGATCATTAATTTCTTATGTTAATTCTACATTTAGAAAATTATTTTATTATTTTTTAATGTTTTTTTGAAAAGGAAAAATAAATTGAGCGTCAAAAAAAACATCAAAAAATAATAAAATAATTTTCTAAGTGTAGAATTAACATAAGAAATTATTGATCATATTATTTAACTTTCGCGGTTCAAATTGTTTTAAGAATTTTTTTTTTATTTATTTAATGTCACCGGGAACAAAACCCATTTCGACAGCACATAAGTAAAGTGTTAGTAGGGTTAGTGAGGGAGCCGAGTTTTCAGCCGGTAGAAATTTTTATTTGCCAACCAGGATCGAACCCCGGCCTTCCATTCCAACATCGTCATAATCGATCGATGCCGAAGCGAGGCCAGTGCGTTAGCTGACTGAGCTAACCCGACTCCCTAATATTTTTGTTTAAATTAGATTAAAAAAAACATATTTCTGTTATTTTCACTTTGTATTCTTTTTGTATTGTAATTAAATACATATATTTTGAGCGAATGGCGAAAATCAGCAAACAAACAATAACATTTTTCCCATAAAAAAAGTTTTTTATTTCTCCTGTGATTGCCAATAGACATCTAAAGGGTTAATTCTCATTGAATTCTGCGCTAACCAATATACATCTGGTCTAAATCGGACAAATGCTTCAACGCCCCACCAATTTCAACAAAAACTAATCAGCTCCCAATCTCACTACAAAATATTCAAATATAAAATCTTATTTGTCTTTGATAAAGAATAAGGGAATAAGTAAATTTATGTAATTTTTTCATTTATTTAGATTAAACCACTTATAAACGTCGACAGATACAAAATCACCTAGAAAAGACAATTTTGGGGCTTTTTTACACTACATTATAAATGATAAAAAACTAAACCGAGCTCTTTACAGGAATATTTACCTCAAAATATATAAGAAAAAAATACTTTTTATTTTTGACGCCACTTAAAATTCAGCCCTCCCCAAAATAATCATTCGATTAAAACTATAATATGATTTTTATTTGCAACAAAATGAAAACATATAACGTATACATTTCAAGTTTTAATCCTATTTAGTTTACCAATTACAATGATACTCTGACAGACTGATACCAAGCAAGAGTCACTAATAGGGTTTCGTCTTTTATATATTAAACGGAACCCTAAAAACGTATTATAACCCGAGAGTATTTAAAATAAAAAATATTTAAAAAGTAAGACAGACTCAAGTTTTATGTCATGAATCAGCGTTATTTTTCATTTTTTACTTTTTTCTAAGGCTTATTTTGGAACCCCGAAATTCTGGTTTTGTAAAGATAATACATATCGTCGCCTTAGAGCTTAAACCTGCTAAATACATTTTTGATCATATATGATATATTAATACCGTTCGAAAGAAAAAGAGATGCAGCATCATCCAAGTAAAACTGCTACTTAAAATTAGGATCAAAGTTGTAGAAAAAAATGTGAAAAATAGTTTCTCTCCATAACAACAATATTAAATTTTGTTTTGTTTTTTCTCTGGTTTGTAAAATTTCCTTGTTGTGAGTTAGCAGGTTTACACTCTAAGGCGACGATATGAAATTATATAGTAAATAGTTTTTAAGGAATTTGGTGTTGGTACTTGGTGAAACATTTTTTAAAATTAATGTGAAACCTACCAAGTATTTTTATCAATAAATAATATAGTAAATACAATAAGAGGGATTATATGTATGATAAAATCACTTTGTTGATAAAGTTATAAGTCATGTCAGATTTTTTAAACAAAATATATCTTCTAAATGATTTCATTTAGGTATATTTAATTATTTATATTAAATAATCATACACCTACTGCATTTTTATTTATATTGTCTTTTTGTTTTAGAACTCAAGTGAACTTCTCTTCTGTTTCGATCGGGCAGCCATTCGACCCGCTCGCCCGTCTGCGAAACTTGTGAGTTTTATTTTTCATTGACACGTTCTGACAGTTTATACATTGTATAAGTTGGTAAACTCAATCAAGGCGCGGTTTCCCGAAAGGTTGTTTAGTTATGCTGAGTGGGGCTTTTGGGGGGATGGCTGGGTGGTCGAGGGGTAGTTTAGGTCCAAGTTAACGTCACATGTCTTGTTCTCAAATAAAACAACTACCACCAACACAAGAACAAATACTCAAATGTGGATTTAAATACTAAGCGTGAAAAGTGAATTTACAATTTAAATAGATAATTAAACAAATGAAATTTTATTTTAATATTGTTTTTGAATTTTATTTTTAATTCGTGATTTTGGGAAAATACATATTATAAAGTTTCATTTATGAAATACCAATCTTCCGCATTTTCATCCTACCTTTCCCCTCATTTTTCTTTCTCTCTCTTTAATCTTTGGGAGTGAAATTATAAATGATAATTATGGCGAATGAAGTATTGAATTCTTACAAAAAATCTTTTTATTTATTTATTATTATTATTATTGAGTGGATTTTGATGAGGCAGTCCAAAAAAAGAAGATAATTTATACTATCTTTTTATTCATAAACCGACGTTTCGGAAGCTATTCCCTCTTTCTTCAGGGTCTGTAATTAATTAAAATGGGATTTGGCCATCATTATAAAGAAGATCATCACAAAAAATTTTATAAATACAATTAATATATAATTATACCTATACAATTTTTTTTTTAATCAAAAATATTCTATTCACTTTGAAAAGTCAATGAAGGAAATCCAATCCGAAATTCCCCTCAGTCTCCTCTTTCAGTGGCAGTAAAATTTTTGGGATGATTTTGTAGTTTGTAATGATGGGCAAATCCCATTAATTACAGACCCTGAAGAAGGAGGGAATAGCCTCCGAAACATCGGTTTATAAATAAAAATAAAAATAAATTATCTTCTTTTTGGACTGCCTCATCAATATCCCCTCAATTTCACTTATCAATCCGTCTCCAAAAATTACTCCAATCTTATTATTATTTTAAGTTCTTCAACAGTATTCTTTATAATTGTAGGAAAACTAAATAAAGGGTATTTTCTCAATAAATTCCTATAAATGTATTGCTATATGCCAGAGGTTCCCAAACTATGCGCTGCAGCGCCCCGTGGAGCCGGGGTCCCTTCACAAGCGCGCCGCGAAGCTTCATAAATAATTGAAGCAAGACATTTGGCCTAAATAAACAAAAAACAAAGTGAGAAGCTAAAAATGTATTTATTATTAATTTTTAACTCTTACTTACGATTAGACATACACAAAGCGAAAAAATTTAACTTTGACACCCTCAAAAAAATCTGAAATGTATACAAAGGGAGCACGTGTGGTCTGAATTTTTGATTTTGATAGAAAAATAAATTATTAATTTTCATTACAAGACTATTTAGAGAGGCCAAATACGCTATTTATTTTGATATATTTACTTTTACTTATGGTAGGGCGCCATGGAAAAATGTTAATTGTAAAAAGGCTTGGCGACTCGGAAAAGTTTGGGAACTACTGCTCTATGCAGACAATGTTTTGGGGATTTTCTAACTGTTCTCCAATATCAAGGTGAATAGGTCATTTAAATATGAATGTAAAAATTTATTTCCGTCTCCCGTTTAAGATTCTTCTACTGATTTCCTTAATTTTTCAACTAAAGCTAAAAAGCCCAAAATCTAATCAATTTTGTGTTTTTGATTACAAACATCGCCAAAAGAAGAAACTTATTTATTTTAAATGATTTTGATTTGCCTATAATAGCAGAGATGTTAATTCATAAATTGAAATCAATAAAGTATTTCTAATTAAAGGACTGACCTTCGAAACTATAGATTCAAATAAATAAATTATATATAAACATATTTATATTTAGTATTTATATATTATGTATATACCTATATGTTTATTTGCATCAAGCAGAGGACTACATCATTGATTTCTCTTTAAGAACAAACTTTCTAAGACTTTTCGGCGAAGAGGGTGCAATCAGCCTCTCAACCGAGAGGTGTGTGGATTAGACATTCATCCGTGTTGATGGGGTGCATAGTAAATAGGAGATACGTGAATGAAAGGAGTCTTAAGAAGTCCGACCAAGGATCTCAAGTAAATAACCTTTCACCGAGATCGGAGGCTTTTTTAGTGTGAACCTTAAATTCCTCCACAATAGTGGCATGGAGCATCTTTGTTTGTAGTCCTGGTACAACCTGTGGCAATGAAAGCTCAGGACTGTTCTAGACTGATGGCACTTAAATACTTTTGAAAACAAGTGGAGGGAGTTTGACTTCTCAGGAGTCCATATTTACTGGTCTAGTTTCTGAAAACTGTTGGTAGCTACAGTACAAAATAAAAATATGATATAGAATTCTGATTTGAAAACTAATGAATATGAATGAATCATAAGACCTTTGGGAATTCAGACACCTTTGGAATACTTTCAAATCTCTAAGAAATATAAGAGCTATTGTGACACAGGCCCTGAAGAAACACTCCTTCTGGAATTGAACCCAAATGTCAAGAAATCCAGGCAGGCGCGGATCCAGAACTCTGGTTGGAGGGGGTGTGGGGGGGGGCTGATCTGTATAATTGAGCTTTCTTTTCATTCGTTGTTTTTGAACTATTTTTCTTAATTGAGTTTTCGAATAGATGAACTAATGTATTATTTTAATCTGTATAATTTGAGGTGGCAATGAAGCCAGTATTACAACGACCCAATTGCAGCCTGGTAAAGCGTTAACTATTGATTTACTTAAAATTTTGAAAATTTGTATCCAGATACCGGAGCGATAAGGAGTGTACTACAAGCTAAGTATGTAAACAGCGAGTTAACTAAGAAAACTGAGAGTTGAGTATTTAAACCGCGGTTAAGTATTTGAACCGTAGTTAAGTATTTGAAACGTATTTAAATATTTGAACCGTGGTCAACTATTTGATCCGTGGTAAACTATTTGAGCCGTGGTTAAGTATGTATTCGAACCGTGGTTATGTATTTGAGCCGTGGTCAACTATTTGAACCATGGTCAACTATTAGAGCCGTGGTTATTGAGTCGTGGTTGTGTATTTGAACCGTGGTTAAGTATTTGAACCGCGGTCAACTATTTGAACCATGGTCAACTATTTGAACCGTGGTCAACTATTTGAACCGCGGTCCACTATTAGAGCCGTCAAGAGTAGGTGAAATTAAATAAATCAGTAAGCAGCAGTAGAATCCAGTTTCATTTCACGAATCATCGTTTCTTTTCATTCGGTTTTTTAAACAATTTTTCTTACTCGAGTTTTCGAATAGATCATTGAATATATGTTTTTAATATTTATAATTTGAGCTTTCAATGAAGCTAGGAGCAAGCCAATTAATTGCAGCTTTGAAATCAAACATTAACCATTGATTTTCTTAAAATTTTGAAAATTTGTATCCAGATACCAGGAGCGAACAAGAGTGTACTTTCGTTCCCGCCAATTTAATTTTCATTGAATTTTTGTGAACAAAAATTTTGTTGTTCTCAAGAGTAGGTTAAATAAAATAAATCAGTAAGCAACAGTACAATAAAGTTTCATTTCACGAATCATCGTTTCTTTTAATTCGATTATTAAAAAATTTTCTTACTCGAGTTTTCGAATATTCCATTGAATATATTTTTTTAATCTGTATAATTTGAGCTGGCAATGAAGCCAGTATTAGAACGAGCCAATTGCTGCCTAGGTGAAATAAAATAAATCAGTTATTAAATTATTATATTATTTATTATTATATTATTATATTATTTAAACCATAAAGAAGTATAAAACACTAAAATGTTTTTATTTTAAAAATTTTACCTAATAAAATTTTTTTTTAAATATCGTGATTTTGGCAATTTTTAATAAGTGTGAAGTTCGATGCGCTAGCGTGAAATCTTAATGGATTTTAATTTTTCTTATTCCGTTTTTTTTCTTGTTACAATAGGCAACTTTTCCGCACTAAAACGTTTTCAAAAAAAATTTCAGTTATTTCGACCCACCCTATTGTGCATTTTTATATAAGTAGTAGTCAACTTCCCCAGGTCCAAATAACGAACTCAATAGTTTTAAATAAGCATATAAAAAATTAGTTCTCCAATGCTTGGGGGGGGGGGGGGCGACCGCCCCCATTTTCCTCCTTCATTATCCGCGCATGAATCCGGGCACTTGGCTTTTATTTTTGTCACTCGTATTTAATCCCCGATGAGCTTAATACAACCAACACTTCTACAATAAAAAAATTATTCATAACACTTAGGATTTAATAGTTGATAACTTGTTTTGATTTTTTATATAAATCTTAACCCTACTATTATCGGCGATTTCCCTTTTCTTTTTGAAACTCCAGTGACTGTTGTTCGTCATTGGAATTTCATTTTGTTTTTGAAAAAAAAAATACTTTTGGATTTCGGGTTATGGTGGGTACTAGAATCCAGACACAGAAACAGACAAAATACAAAAAATTATTTTAAAAAATGTTTTTTTTTTACCCATCTCAGACATATTTTTGATAATTAAAGTTTAGAAATCAATTTCAAAAATTTTAATACGTAATTATTCATGTGAAATGAAGTATTATCAGAAGGATATTTTTGAATATTAATTTTTAATCCGAGATTTTTCGGAATTATATGTTTAGGTTCATTTTACAAATCTCCCACTTCCACCCCCACTCCTGTACTATCCACCTCTACCCCTTTCAAATATCTATGGTGTTTAATCATATTGTGAAATGAATGATAATTTATTTTATTGGTTCGAATGATCGAATGTAAATTGCATGCGGAGTCAAAATACAATGTCGAAAATTCTATTCTCTCCTGTTCGGGATTCACTTTCCATTTATTTATTATTTATGTTTTGTTAATTGGGCAAAACGGAATATTATCCATTCGTGAATGATCTTTAATTTCAATTTTTTCTTTAACAAATTTATTTGTTAATATTTTATCCACCAAGCATTATCTATTTGAACAATGAAAATAGAATACAATTCAAATTCCAAAATAATACCTAGTTAATTATAATGTAAACTTGTTAGTATTTAAATAAAAAATAATCATATTTATTTTTTTAGATCAGCTTGTTTTTATTTATTTATTCATTTATTTTTCATAGTGGTGTAGGTTATTTTAATACAAACTTGTATATTGAAATTCAGTTTATTTTCAAAAAGCTCTCCATAATATGATAATTCAATTTTTTTTCTTATTTTTCAAACAAAAATTCTAAACCTAAAAAGCCTACAGTGTAATCAGTTCTTTGCTTTTGAAAAACAAACATCAGAAACACCAGAATGAAATTATATTTATTATTATTATTATTATTTATATTATATGACTTTCTGATCTTAAGTAATGTTGCATTTTAGAATCCAGACTATCAAATTAGAAACACGAATAAACAAGAAATAAGTGAATTTCATACTGCAGCCCACCCGGCATGCCAAATCTTTTTTCAAGACTCGGTATGATTTTTGAAGAATTTAGTGATTCAGTTAACGATTTGAGAAATAAAGTTGAAACTTCGTAAAGAGCTGTAATTTATTAATACAAACGTGTATAATAAATTCAGGCTCATTAATAACAACAGTCACTAGCTCTTGAATTAACAATATATTTTATTTCGATTAACCAATGTCTGATTTTATTAGTACCTACCAGGTAATTGAAATCGCCTTTTCTTGAAAAATTTAAATTGTAATTTTTACAGATCTTCACGTTTTAAGGTTAATGTTTTTATGTTTTTTTAGAAAATATCTCTCTATGTGAGTAATCAAGATTTGAGGAAAAAAGGAAAACTTTATAAAACAAGATTCGGTACGCTTTTTATTATACATATATTATGACATTGCCTTAAACCTCTAAGTTCTAGGACCGTCTGATCCCAAATATACTAAAATTTCTATAATTTGGATATTTCAAATTTTTTTGTCAAAATCAGAAATTTCACAAGGCTAATGACATTGCCTTGCCATTTTTTCGTTTTTCGACAAATTGTTTTTTCATATTTCAAATAAAATATATTTTTTCAATTCTCTAGGACCGTCTGATCCAAAATATACTAAAATTTCTATAATTTGGATATTTCAAATTATTTCTGAAAATCAGAAATTTCATGAGGTTTAATAGCCTTGCAATTTTTTCGTTTTTCGGCAGAAATTTTTTTTCGATATATTTCAATAAATTTTTCAATTCTCTAGGACCGTCTGATCCCAAATATACTAAAATTTCTATAATTTGGATATTTCAACTTTTATGTGAAAATCAAAAATGTTAAGGAAATACATCTATTTTTAAATAATGATACAAGATTTGTTAATCATACAACTAGCGATCTCTGCTGGTAATTTTTCTAATGACGGCTGCCAACTCGATTATATTTTAATGACAGATCCGATATATATGTGTATTCATTCATTTCTTTTATTATTAATAAATCCATTCTATAGAAACGATTGGTGTTTTCATTTGTGATTCCAGACATCCTGCTTTATTCCTAACAAAAAATATAATATAATCATCAGACTCGCCAATTTTTCATTTTTCGAGAGAAATTTAATATAAAATATATTTTTCAATTCTCTAGGATCCCTGATCCTAAATAAAACTAAGATAATTATTTTATATCTTTTAGTGCATTTTATTTTATTTTTGAGTTCTTATTATTTTATTTCTTGCATTTACTTTTTTCTAAAAATTTTTTTTTCTTTTTTTACTGAGGCTTCCCGACCCCATTATAGAGGCTTCGCGACCCACAGGTTGAAAACCACTGCTGTAAACTAATAATTATGAAATTTTGAATTTATTAGTTTTGACTAATCCATAAGAATGTTATATCGGCAGATTTTTTAAATTTATTTTTAGATGACTTTTTACCCCAAGTCATTTATAATATTTTCGAAATTTCTCAATTTAATAAAAAATCATTAGTGAACAGAAGGTTGCACCGCCTAGAAAAAAGCTTTTTATTAATAATTTCTGTAAAATTGATGACGAATTTCCATTAGAGAATGCATTTCGGACGATCTTATTTCTTTTATCTAATAAATTTCTTTAAACAATATAGTACATTCTGTAATGAAAATTCTTTTTTATTAGGGATTGTGTACATTTTTTCATTTATTTAAAACCTTAGTTTCTATATAAGGGATTTATTAAAAATCAAATGCTTTTGAAAAGAATATTATATATGTATAATAATTTCAAGTCTTTTTATTCATCTCTTTTGAATGGGAATGTTTAAAAAAGAATAAGAAATTCGAATAAATAAATATAATCTGTTTTTAAGCTTAATGCATATGAATGGAAAGGAACAGCAAGTGACATTAACATTAACATTTGACTCGAATCTGCCGAGGACTTAAGACGTTCTCTCCCGAGGGACTCTATCGGCTGGCCGTCTTTAATCGTCCCTAAATTAAGGCGCAGGACCATGTTTAATTTAGTGGCGGCTCCCTTTGCTTGTGGTGTCAACACCAACAAACTCCTTCGAGATATATATTCAGGGTGGTCCTTTTAATCCAGCGCCGAGCCTTGGGCTTCGCCAAAAGGGCCTTTAATGAATGAATGAACCGACGAGCGAAGAAATTCAAATAATATTGGTATTCGAGATTCTATTTCCGTCCTAAATTGAAACATAGATATTCATAACATAAAAAATAATCAAACCAAAAGTGGATTATTCGAAAAAAATTCCATTAATTTTAGATCTAAATTAAAATCAACTGGTGTGTTCACCACACGACTTTCACATTTTCATTTATTTGAAGTCATCGCGACACTACTAATTTACACCCCCTTCCTTTATTTCGTTTTTTTTTTTGGATTTTCTCAAAAACGGCTCTAACGAATTAAAAAAATAATAATAATAATATATTTAGCTACCAGTTGCTTTTGGTGACTTTTCAACCAGGGGATGCTGTTCAAAAAATTATCCTTCATTTTTTGAAATTTTATTTTAATCTTCCCTTTTTTTTGCAAATTTCATCGAATACGACATCATTTTCCTTATTTTTCAAATTTAACATTAGATTTTTTAAAAATATCTTTTGTTCCATGAAATTTTATTTTAATCTTCGCTTTTTTTGCAGATTTCATCGAATACGTTATCATTTTCGTTATTTTTAATATTTAACATTAGATTTTTTAAAAATATCTTTTGGACAGATACTGTTTTGATTGAATAGGGAAAAATTCTCTCTTGTAACTTAAACTCTATAGTCCCTGAGATGGCAATCGACCATCTTCCCCAATGAAGCAGTCTAACCTATAAGAAAATCTTAAATTTCGCCTAATTCTATTGGTTTAAGCAAGCTATGAATTGTCTATAGCGGTATCAGTTAAATCCGATCTTATAAATTGAGAGTTCATAGAAATGGATTAGTCTTAAAATTCTCGAATCATCTTTATTTATTCCTTTTTTTTGTATTATTACTATTTTATTAGTTCCTCAGCGAGAACAATTTTTATTCGACTAAAACTTGTCTGGACTTGCCTTTGACATGCTTGAACTGGAAGATATACCAGGCAGGGACGTCAAACCTTCTTCCTATCCGCACCCGTTTCTGAAAATCATTCATTTTAATTGCCCCTTGAAACTATGCAACAATTTTATTTCATTTCGAGAAGGAATATATTTTTCAAAACAAAATATATTTTAAAATTTTTTTAAATTCTTAAAATCTTTATAGTTCTTTAGAAACTTGTCTTTTAATGAAAAAGAACTAAAAAAATATATTACCAACTTTTATTGTTAGGAAATCATATTTTTTTTCAGGAACCGGTTTGAGCTAAAAAATTGAAAATTGGCGTAAGAGTGTAGTTTATTAATATAAAAATTGTTCGCTCAATTTTAGCACATTGTCATTTTCGAACCTGATGTTCTGAAGCTAACATTGATTCAAAAAGATTACTGATCCTAAACTTAATATAACATTTAAATGAAATCCGTTATTTAAAATTTAAAAGAGAAAAATTTTACCCGAAAAATTAAATGGTTTTTTAAAACAAATTCTCTTATTATGTTGAAATAAATTTCTCTTTTTAATGGTGTGTTTAATAGACTTGGAGTTATATATTCAGTGAATTTAATTAATAGTCGAGCCTCAAAATAGCCCAAAAAAGCTCTAATGAATAAACCAATGAAAACACGACGAATGAAGGAATTCAAATAATATTGATATAGAAAAACAATTTCAAGAATCCATTTGCATTCTAAAATTGAATCATAGATATTCATAAAGAAAAAAAAAGATCCAAAATTGGATTATTCAGAACCGACCGAGTGCTTTTAATGAGATTTTCAATGTCTTTGTTCTCGATAGCGACTGCCATTTAATTTTTAATTTACGACATCGTTTTTGATCATTAAAGTTAAACTATAAAGTGAATTAATTTTTTGTCAAGTCACAATTTTGAGATAATTTGTCTGGGTAAGGACTTTCTTCAATTGGTTGATTAACATTATTTGTGGATAATAATTATTAAAAAAATAAATCCTCTTCTTGATTTTACACGTAACACTCTCTTTGATTTCTTTTATAAAATCAACTTTTTTCAACTCTCGGTAAGACAGTTTTCTTATTATTTTTCAGATTACCTTTTGGGAAACTTATCCTTAAATTATGTATAAACAAATAGACCTATATTAATACTCTAATTTAAAATATTTTCTTTATAATATAGATATTATAATTTAATTAATTAAAGGTATTTTCTATCAAAGATTCGACGCTGAATTGATTCAAAGGCATTCCCAAAGATAATGAATACCACAAATTTCGAATAAAAGAATTTATTAAGAGGTCATTTTCATCCTCCTAAAATATCCGACGATTTGGGGATCGTCCCTCCTTTTCAGGGTTTAAATGATCAATGTAGGAACCTACCTGTTTATTAATATTATCTTTGATTGTTTTTAATTTCGAAACCTTGTGCATAGCGATGCCTTGGTGATGACCGAAGTGGGTCAAAACGTTGAAAAAAAATTAATTTTATTTCAATTTTATTCAATTATGTCTGCACACAAATAAAATTCGACCTTTTTACCTTAATTCAAAACCTAAAATAATATTAATATATTGATTGCTTTTAACTAATAAAGCCACACCTTCTAAACAAACCAGTAAAGCTGTCCGCCTGAATCTATGCAACCGAAAGACGCCTCTGGACCAAGCTAGCCTACCCTACAGGCGTCCTTGTTAAATGAATATTTATCATAATGTTTTAAATTTGACGACCATCTCTCATGAGCTCATTTCCTATTTTTCTAATTAGCAGTGGGGTCATCAGGGATGTACGCGGTTGGGCGAGGGCATAATCTGAATTGTTCTCACCCAACCTGCTAAATTGGGCATTTAAGCAAAAAATATTGAAAAACCGAATTGATAAAATAAAAAAGATAAACCATGGCTTTCAAAAATCTGAATTATCCGAAATAATGCACATTTTTGCTGCCCACCTCCCAAATTTTTCTGCCGGGTGTCGCCCAACCTAAAAGAAAAAGCTGGCGCCGCTATACTGTATCTGACCAAAAACATAAATGTGAAAAAAGGGCCAAGTTCGGTACAAACGGCTTCGCCGACAAAAGAGTTGAGATCTAAACGGCCACCAAGTTCCATAGCAGTTCCTTAAATCATATTTATATGGATGTACAACGTTCTTCAATTGATTTAAAGAAAATTTGTTACGTTCTTTGATATTAAATTTATAATTTGGCAAGTTTTATATCCAACTAAATTGTTTGTAGTTTAAACTTCTATTAAATATCATCACGTTAAAGGTAATTAATTGACTATTATAACTTGCCAAGTTATAAATTTAATATCAAAGAACGTAACAAATTTTCTTTAAATCAATTGAAGAATGTTGTACATCCCTAAAGATATGATTTAAGGAACTGCTATGGAACTTGGTGCCCGTTTGGATTTCAACTATTTTGTTGACGAAGCCGTTTGTACCTAACTTGGGCCACTTTTTCACATTTATGTTTTTGGTCAGATATCACTAATTTTTGAAAAGTTTTATAGGGAAAGTTTCGGTTTTTCAATTTTCTCTTTTATTATTGTGCCAAGCTTTAGCAGTATGCCATATTTCAGAATTCTAGCTTGATTGTATTTTCACTATATGTTATTTAACCCTATAATAAATTCCACCTCGTTGAATATGATGATATGTCAGAGGGGTTGTTTTTCACCCCCCTCGGGAATCGAACCCGAGTGCCAGTAACAGCATTCTGGGTGGCTCGGATTGCTGTTACTGGCACTCAGGTTCGATTCCCGAGGGGTGAAAAACAACCTCTCTGACATATAATTAAAAATATTCCATTCCATCGAATTTAATAGATGACACCAACTTATGATTTCTTATAAATTCCACCTCTTCATTTTAGGTCTTGACAACGGGAAAGTTTCACTTTTTCGATTTTTTCCTATAATTATAGGCCAAACTCTACCAGTATGCCCAATTTCAGAATTCTAGAATCACCGGAAGTATTTTAGGTTTTTGATATGTCAGTCAGTGTTAAAAATGGCACTTTTCAGACCTTAATAACTCAAGAACTATAATAGTGGTATTCATGAAATTTTGTATTCTAGGTGTTCCAGTGGACCTTATTAGACATGCAAGATTTCAATTGTGTAAGTCTAATAGTTCTTGAATTATGGGGGGGGGTGGTCGATAGTAGCTCTAAATAGTTCGTGTAAATATACACATAGCCGGTGCGTGGCCCGTTTTTCCGAACTTGGCTGACACACTGCCGTGTGTCTAGATCTGTAATACGTTTCTTTATTATTTAAAATTCTCTTAAAGTTCATTTCTTTAATCTGTAGGATTATTACGATTTATATGTTTCAACTGGCTGTTTACAAATTAATTTTATATTTGAGCTCTAGAAACTGAGGGAAAACAATCAGTTTTATTCCCCTTTCATAGACTTGAAAAAACCCTTTGGCACTGTAGATAAAAATATTTTTAATGGAAAAAATGTACGAAACTCAAAGACAATATGTCCATTTTTGTTTTACAAGGTATAATCAAAGTATGTGAGCCTTTAATTAACTTTTCAAAACATATAATTTAAAAAAAGAAAACAAAGGACAAAAGGGAATAAAGAATTAAGTGGATCAGAAAAAAAATGGAAAGTGTATTAAATAATTGTGCCTATGAATTAGAATGAAATATATTTGTTTTGACGTGTATCGTATTAAGTACAATACTCATTTCTGGTAAAATGAAAATATATACCTATTTATAGTATTTCTCATCAAAGGGATACAAGCAAAATGGATTTTACCAACCCACACTCAAAAGACCAGAACCTAAAGAAAGTTTAGAAAATAAAAATAATGATGATTCATGACTTGAATTTAATTTTATTCATTTTCTCAAGTATCTGTATTGATTGAGTTTATCATTTTAAATCAATGTTTGCATAATAACTTAAAAAATGTCAAAGCTGGCAAAAAACAAACTTAGCGATAAAATTAGAAAAAATAAATAAATAAAACGCAAGATTAATTTTAACATGAAGCTTTCCCTATTTTATTTCTTACAATAACTACATATTATCTGAATCTAATGAATGTTTAGTATTATCTCTCACTTATATTGGTTCAAAGAATTGAGAACATTTTTTAAAATTCACTTAGAGAAATACAATTTAAGGTAGTTGTTTCACCATATGGGTTTTCTTAGGATTTTTTTGAAATTTAGAGAGATTATTATTTAAATACTTCTGCATCTATTGGTGGCAAAACGAAATTTATGAACAATATAGTTGCGGAGATATTAAATTCCAAAGATAGAGTTTTTCAGACTCTTATACATTATGGGATATCGGAAAGTTTACATACATATTTAATTATAATTAAGAAACTATTCTTACCATTGTTATAAAAAATTAAACCAACATTAAACAATAACTAATACATTTTTTAAAAATATTTTAATACATAGTTACAACACAGTTTCTGAGATAATATTGAATGAATAATTAAAAATGTATAATGAAAAATTTACACTAAAAACAAGCTGCCAACAACGCATTCATTTAATCTAAAAGCCGGGTTAACTTTAGTACTTTTTTTACGTTTTTTTGCTTCAGCTTTCAATCGCTTATTAAGAACTTTTTGTTTTATAAATCCACATTTATTTTGTATTTTATCTGTCATTTCTATGATAAAAATACTCAAGCTGGGACAATGTTGCCAGATTTGTCAAACGTGCACGGGATTGGCTAGTAGTGGTACATAAACACCAAAAAGTTTTGGGCTTATGAATTATGAATCCTTATTGTCTGTTCTATATACTCTAACATTAGATTTTTGGTAGTATTGTCGCGAAACAACTACCTTAAAAAACTTAAGTAAAAAGTAAAAAATTTTCATGACTAGTTAATTATTCTTATTTTTTTTTAGTTTTTATTATTATTATTATCTTCTCCCCTTCATGGCCTCGGAATGATTTCTATTTTAGTCAGTCTACCATGAGTCTAACAATTAGTTAATGACTAATAAATAATAAAATATCACAGAAGAAAATAAAAATTATAGATGTAAATAAAAATAATTTATTTAGTAAAATTACTTTTTGGCTACCAACTCGAATAAATCAGATAATTGGGTTAAATCTAGATGGGGAATAAAACTTAAAAAGCCAATGCAATGTAATAATGATCAATGACATAAAGCTTTCTATACTTTAGTTTTTTTTTCAATAGATATTTAAAGTTATATATATAGGACCTCCTGAGACTATGTAAGCGTCTCCTTATGATTTACTAATTTATTGAAGAGGATAACTAATAAGCGACATAACTCCAATATATATCAATCATTTGCAAACTTGAATGAGAAAGAGCAAAAGTTTTTTTAAAAAAAATAACTCCATTGTATATATATAAATATTATATGCTGTGTGCATTTGACGAAAAGGATTCTAAATCACCAAGATTTGAGAATACAAATGAGTGTTCATTTTTCAAAATGACTCAAACACACCTTGGTGTTTTCAACAAACCGAAAAACAAAGTAAAACAAACAAAGAATGTATCTGCAGTTGAAATAGATGAATAACAGGTAAGTTATCATCCATCCCAAGATTCTTTAATAATGACTATTCAATAAACTTTATGAATTGTATTAATTTTTTTAGAATTTGCAATATATGCTATTTAGATCAGAATTAGTAAAACATTTTTATTTTATTCGATCAACTATTAAATCAAAATAAAGTGAAAACTTTTTTAAAACTGTTGTATCATTCGTGTCCATAATAAATATTTTTGTATCAGGAATAGTAGTGATCTGGATAAAATAATCAAGGGCACAGAAATTTTATCAAATGGGCCAAACGTTTCGCCAATTTATTTTGATTTCCTCAGTGGCCCATTTAATAACTCTTTTTAAAAAACAATTTCACTATTTGACAAAAACATCATTAATCTCTTTTTAAATAGATTGCTTTGACTCCAATTAATCAACAATCTTGTACTTTTCTTTAACAATTAAAAATTCTTTTTTTTTTGTTTTTGTTTTTTTTTTACAGAAATGGCATTTATAAATTAACATTGCATATCAAAATGATGCGTTATGGCTTCTTTTTTGACAAATAGTGATTAATATAAACACCCAGTGGACCATGCGCTAGTAATGGACCTTTGGGCAGAAAAGTTGATAAAATAAGAATTTGTTACTTTTAGCAGTGTCAATTTTAAATGTATATTCAAGTTGTGATATCTAACAACCAAGCTGTGCTACTCGAACACGATTTATTAAATTATTGACATTTATGTGAAACATTTCGTAAGGTTTACTCTGGTGTGCTTACTGACTGTCTCAATTGAAATATTAACCACTCACTTTTTATTTAAATGTAAGTTTTTATATATTGATATTCTTAGAATAATAATCTAGCATAATAGTATAAATTTGGCTATAAAACCTTATCTGAAAAGGTAGTGAAGGGGTGGTCCACTATTGGTTCTTAATATTAAAGATTAATCTAGAAATGGACCGGGACGGTCATTTTTATATTAATTGGAATTTATTAATTTTGCTATTTAAGTGTTAATTACAATGTTCCATTAGTCACAAAATTATGTGGATCTAGCAGAAGTCTTAAATAAATAGTGAGTGGTTAATATTTCAATTGAGTCAGTCAGTAATCCTTAACCAAACTGATTAGAAAAAAGCACACCAGAGTAAACCTTACGACACGTTTAATCTAAATGTCAACAAGCAAATGAAGAAATTTAATTGACGTCCCTGAGATAAACTTATTTAATTAATTTGTATTTATTACACAATAAAATGATAATTAATTAATTATATTGTTTTTAAATTATTTAATATCCTATTTTAACTCATTTACCCCATCCCTAATTAATCTAGCCAAGTGTCTGGATAAAGATTAATTAATGATGGTCCACTACTAGTGCTAAGCATGGTCTATTACTAGGTTTTTTTTTTGTTTTTGTTTTTTAATGCAATCGAATGCAAGAAGGGGTGCACCAGTAAAGATGCAGCTCCTATGGATCTCGAAAGATACTTGCATTACCGAAGAGAAGGGAAAGTTGATTAAGTGAGAGGGTGTAGACGTAGGTGTCCATGAACTCCGGTTTTGAAGGTTTGAAGATTATAGGTGCTGGGAAAGATGGAGGCTGGGAGAGAGTTCCAGTTCCTTGAAGTCATGGGGATATATGTATTGGCGGTTTTAGATGGTCCACTACTAGCTCCAAAACATTAAGATGGTTTTATATTTTTTTTTAATTAAAATGGATAACTTTATAAAAGATTATCATATAAGTTTTTAATTAAGAAATATCAGCAAATAATATAAACCTTGAAACAGCAGTTTCAGGTAAAAATGCAAATTTTACAGTGAAAACAAAAAAACAAAAATTTCTTAAATGGTCCATTACTGGGGCTTTTACCTTAAATGAGCCACTGAAGAAGTTAAAATAAATTGGCAAAACGTCTGGCCCATTTGATAAAAGCTCTGTGTTTTTGATTATATTGTCCAGTTCACTATTATTTGTGATATAATTTTTTTTTAAACTTTTACTAATTTGGTAATTTTTTGTCAGCGTGTAGTTTGAGCTGGAAAGCTAAAAGTTTACAGAGAAGTGTAGTTAATTGAAAAGTTTTTATTTTGCCGAAAGTAGCAGAGTTGTTGAATCATATAATTTGCATCCAACAGAGAACAACCTCTTTGTTTCTTTTTAAGAAGTGTAGTTTATAATACTAACATGTTTATCAAAATGCAGTTTATTAGCTACTTATATCTACCCGAGATCTTACTGGGTACACAGTTGGATCCAAGGGTCTGTCTAGGAGTCATAGTGATAATTTTATTTTTTAGAAACACCCTTTTCAAGCTCAAAAGAAAAATATTCCCTGGGCACTGTTTTTCCAGTTCAGTCATTTACATAGCTTAGCTATTAAAACTTATAAGTATAGATCTGAAAAATTGACTATGATTTTTTTTTATATCTTAAGTTCTAGGCCTCATTTTTTTATTTAATATACCGTATTATATCTTCAACGAAGGAAATTCAAAATCGTCATTTTAAGATTTTTCCCTTTATTTAACATAAAATCTATAACTTTTCCAAAGTTTAAGTGTACAAGACCTATGGGAATTAGGGTGGTCCTTATTTTGGGTATTTTCGAATTTTATACTCTGACCGAAGCTCATATGGTTCGAAATAAATAAAAAAAAATATCTTCCGAGTTTCAAGTCTCTATTTCAATTTTAATCTAAGCCCCACAGCGATGCAAGTTTCCCATCTAAATAACATCGGGTTTTTGAAAGATGAATTTTTTTTCGGCCAAAGTAATGGTTCAAAAAATTTGAAACTCTGTAGACTTCATCCTTATAATAGTAGCTATACCTCAGAATTTTTACAGATTTTTCTATTATAATTTTGGAGTCTATAATCACTAACACTAAGTTATAGCAGTATTTTTTCTAGCTGTAACTAAAATTATAATAGCTATTATAAGGATAAATTCTACAGAGTTTCAAATTTTTTGAACAAATTACTTTGGCCGGAATAAAAAATTTATTGTTCAATGCCAAAAACTTCTTGTTATTTAGATGGGAAACTTGCATCGCTGTGCGGCACACGTTAAAATTGAGATAAAGACTTGAAACTTGGGGAATAGTTTTTTTATTTATTTCGAACCATATGAGCCCCTGTCAGAGTAAAAATTCGAAAATATCCAAAGGACTACCTTAATGGAAATACGTTAAAGTTTTTTATAGATAAGTGTGTGAAGAGTTATAGTTTATAGTTAGTAAATGTCAAAATTCGTGATACATAAAACAACTTATTTTTCAACTTTTCATCGATAATAATAGGAGAATTTCTCCCGAAATGTTTAAATTTTTAATAAACGTTTATTGTCTTTTATAAAGAACTGTATTAATTTAACTAATTCAATAAACAATAAAGAATTTAATTGAAAAAAACAGTGAAACCACTCAAATCCGAACCACAGAAATCCGAAATCCCGGGAAATCCAACCAAGTTTTTTTCGACAAATTTAAGTTTGGGTAGGTGTTTTTTCGAACTTGAGGCTAGGCCAAAGCTTCTTTCAGGATCTCCGCATTCCCAGCAAGTTCATACTTGTATTTTGCCACGATTCTGCAACCCAGTAAATTTCGTCTTTTATTGTAACTTTCTTCAGCTTCTCAAGAATAGAAAGAGAACCATTTTCTTCAATAAGATATCCAAACCACCAGCTTTCGGCTAATCCGAATAAATTGTAATACGAACATGCTACAGTCCTAATTAGTTCGGATTTGAGGGGTTTCACTGTATTTAGTATGTCGAGAGTAGTAGAGAGATGATGATTCATAAAATAAAATCAGTGAGGTTGTCTTCTGCTCAATGCTTACTAATTGTGTACAATATGATTCCATATTTATTTATTCTTTTGTCTTTCTTGTAAGATTATATTCCTTTTGAGGGCCCGCCTACACAGGCTGATGACCTTATCCATATTTCGCGTTTTGTTAAATGAAAAAAATATTACAAACATATTTTTGTTTTTCTCTTTTTCCATCACGAAGAAAATATATTAAAGAAAAGCATAAAGTTATTTTTCCGCCATTCGTTTAAAAGAATAATACTTTTACATCTAATTCTATTTAAGCTTTAAAGTAGAATAATTTCAACTCGTAAATATTTGTGGAATCATCTTTTTTCCCTCAACTTTTATCTTTTGTACCTTGATTATATCTTTTGGCTTGGGGAATTTTCCGTTTCGTTGAAAATTTATTTCTCTTTCTCGCTTTATTTTTTTTGCCTCTGCTCTCTCTCTTTTCTTTCTCTTTCACTTTCTCCTACTAAAACCTTCGTCTTAAACGCCGGGCAAAAGACAGAGCGAGAACTAAAGAGAAAGACCCGGGGAGCGAGAAGGGTGACTCTGGGTTAAGGCAAAGTGGTGGCTGGTAGTTTTAGTAAAAGGCGTGGGAGTTGTAGAATATTTCATGTGGGAACATGAATGGGATTCAAGCTCTGCTAAGAGCCGCCCGCTTTGCGCTCCATTTGCTAAGGGAATCCCCTCTCATCGTCCCACGTATTCTCCGCTCGCACTCTTTCGCTTTAAGGAAAAGAAAAAAAAACTTTCTAAAAAAAATTGCAACTACATTTGAAATTAACTCCCCTTATCGGTAAAATTAAATTTCTTCTCTGAATACAACTATCTTATTTAGTTTAAGAGACGTTTTACACCAGGAAGTATAAGAAAATAAATCTAATTGAAAAGATTTAGTTTGCCTTGAGTAGCAGAGTTGATGAATGACCAGCTTACTATTACAACAAAACGAATTTACCTACATCCAGTATAAAATAGATAGAATATAATATATAGTTAAACCTTTGAAACTAGTGTTTAATAAATAAACTATAAATATAAATTATTTATTTATATTTATTTAATTATTTAAAATTCTTTAGCCTTCCCCCTTAGGAGGTTTAGGCTTGTACATATTGGTTATCATTAACATTTAACATTTGCTTAAACATGTATATGTTGCAGTAAAAACCAGTTTTTAGTAAGAACGGGTTTTTACTAGTTAAAACGCGTTTCACTGAATACCTTTGTGTCAACTAGAATTTACTGATATTGCTTGAGTTTGGTTCAAAGGTCTAGAATCTTCATTTTTGAGCTTCCGCTTCATTTTGGGTGTTTATTTTCAAAAAATTTTTAAACGAAAATGTCAAAAATTACATCCTCTACAATTTTTCTTCAAATTTTTGACATTTTCGTTTAAAATTTTTTGAAAATAAACACCCAAAATGAGGCGGAAGGTCAAAAATGAAGATTCTAGACCTTTGAACCAAACTCAACCAACATCAGTAAATTTTAGTTGCCACAAAGGTATTCAATGAAAAGCGTTTTTAACTAGTAAGAACCCGTTCTTATAAAAAACGGGGTTTTACTGCAAAATATACATTATTTATACCTACATTAAAAACAATCAATAACATTTTTTCAATATATAAATAAATGTTTAAGCAATTATTTATTTATTGATTGTTTTTAATATATAAATAAATACAAATCATTTACAAAAAATAATCTTCAAACATTTATTATAATTCCGAACGTTTCAGGATAAGTTCTCTCTTTATCATGTGAATTTACAAAAAAAGTTAAAGAAGGAAAAAGTTCCTTTATATACCTACATTTCATAAAGTAACTTTTTTCTTTTTTTAATTTTTTTTTTAATTCCATTGATAAAGGGAAAAATTCTCCCGAAACGTTTGAAGATTGTTTTTTTATTAACGATTTGTATATATATATTTTATAATCCCAGATCCACAAACAGATATGTTCAATTTAGATCCAATCTCTCAAATTTCCCCCTCTTCTCCTTCTTTTCAGGATGTGGGGGCTTATCTTGACCTCTAGGTGTTGCATCTCCATGGTGTAACTCTTTCTTGAATAAAAAAGTTATTTAGTAGATATAATTAAATATTACATTTCGACAATCGGCTTTAAAACCCATCAATACGGTGACCTATTACAAAACAGAAAATAATTTTTCTTCCATTTACAGAATCTAGTGTCGGATTACAATGACGAAACCTAAATATAAAATCACCTAATATTTCATGAAATAGACCATGTTTATTGCTATAATATAATATGATCATCTGCGCTTGACATCTTGCTGGCCAGTAGGCTACTTAATTTTATTTGTCATGAACTGTTAGTGGGTTTTAAAATAATAAATTAAATTTTCCAATTTTAATCAATTTATTTGTCATAAACTATTAGAGGGTTTTAAAATTAAAAAAATCACTTCGGTGTCGTCGCGCAAGCCGATTATTATCTGTACAAGCTGATTATTATAAGTATAGATATTGTTACCCCAAGCGGCTTACTCACTAGACCTGGCTCCTTCAGACTACCACCTGTTTTCGCCGATGGGCCACGCACTTAAAGAGCAGCATTTCAAAACTTACGAAGAAGTCGAAAAATGGGTTAATGAATGGTTTTCTTCCAAAGTCTAGCAGTCTTTTGGAAGGGGATCCACCAATTTCCAGAAAGGTTGTCAAAATGTGTAGAAAGTGATGGAGAGTACTGTGAATAAAATATTTTTTTCTTTCCTATTTAAAAAAAAGAGTTTTATTTTCATAAAAAAAGGCTCATTTCATATGCATACACCTAGTAGATAATGTTCATAATAGTTAAATATTTTAAAATCGCAGGGAAGTGGACAAAAAATTAAACAACAGAATTAGTTATTCAATTTACCAGACGTTTCGTCACTTTAGGGAGACTTCATCAGTGGCTCATTCAATATAACTTCTTTGTCAAAAATCTCTACTATAAGACAGCCAACGAACATTTTCCATTAAAACACAATTAAAACATTTAAAAAAGCAATCTAATAATGTTTTTTTTTAATGTTTTAATTGTGTTTTAATGGGAAATGTTCGTTGCTGGCTGTCTTATGGTCGAGAGATTTTTGACAAAATTTTATATTGAATGAGCCAGTGATGAAGTCTCAATAAAGTAACGAAACGTCTAGTAAATTGAATAACTAACTCTGTTGTTTAATTTTTGTCCACTTCCTACGATTTTAAAATATTTAATAAAATATGGACGCGAATGATGAAATAATAGTTCATAATAGTTTTTGGTCATGGAAAATACTAAATAAAACAGTCAAAAAATTGAACTTTTTTCGATTATTTTTATAAAGTATAATATTTATTAATTAATAAAAATAATTTTTAAGAAAAAAATAAAACCGACTTCAAAAAATAAAATGCAACTAAAAGGTATAAAATAATTATTATCTTATTTAGTTACAACTAAACGACAAAATATTAACATTAAATTACTTTTTGAAGTCGGTACCAAACAAACTATACCTATAAGCGAGCATACCCTCCAAACGTACTAAGTAAGATCCGTCGAGTGCATTTCATAAAAGGTATATGTTTGGCACCGACTTCAAAAAGTAAATTTCATGTTGATATTTTGTCGTTTAGTTGTAACTAAATAAGATAATAATTATTTTATACCTTTTAGTGGATTTTATTTGTTGCATTTAATTTTTTGAAGTCGGTTTTATTTTTTTCTTAAAAATTATTTTTATTTTTCTCTTTTTAGTGATGTTATTAATAGTGATGATATCATCAGAACTTGACCAAATTAATATGACACCATCCCTAAGATACCCCCTTTTGAATAAAAAAAGAATCATCGAAATCGGTTCATAAACAAAAAAGTTAGGCCTAAACAAACCTAACAAAAAAGGTCTAATACCTATGAAAAAATGGGACCAATCGGAAGGTAGACTGAACCCAATGCAAAAAAAATTTCAAAATCGGTTCACAATTGGCGGAGATATGAGGTAACATAGGCACAAAAAAAAAAAAAATCAGTCGAATAGAGAACCTCCTCCTTTTTTGAAGTCGGTTAAAAAGGAATAGTAGGGAATTGACAATAAATAAAAAACAGAGTTTTTATTAAATGGGCCCGACGCCTCCGATTTATTCGACTCTCAGTGGCCCATTTTATCACTCTTTGTCAAAAGACAATTGTCAAAAGACAATTATTCCACTATGCGACGAAACATCTTTAATCTTTTTTATTATAACTACAATACATTATTGGCCTCAATTATTCAACAATCTTGAACCTTTTTTCTCCTTTCAACAATTAAAAAATCAAAATTCTTATAAAAATCTTTTATGTTGTTTTTATTTTTAAACAGACAAAGCACTTGCAATTGAAAGGATGTTTATAAAGATTTTGATTTTTTAATTTTTGAAAGGTGAAAAAAGGTTCAAGATTGTTGAATAATTGAGGCCAAGAATGTATTGTAGTTATAATAAAAAAGATTAAAGATGTTTCGTCGCATAGTGGAATTGTCTTTTGACAAAGAGTGATAAAATGGGCCACTGAGGAAGTCGAAATAAATCGACGAAATGTCTGGCCCATTTAATAAAAACTCTGTTTTTTATTTACTGTCCAATTCCCTGCTATTCCTCTTTTAATTAATACTTATTATGGATGCGAGTGATATACCTTTATATTTATTTCTATTAATCAATTAATCTTCTGAATTTTATCGAAAAATAGAATTTTTATATTTATTTATGTTAGGATTCCCCGACGCGTAAGACGGTCTTAGATTAGGTTTTCTAAGAGGGAGAAGGAAGAAGATTCGAAAACGGAGATTATCCTTAAGCTCAGGGTTGAAAGTAGAAAATTAATTTTCGGACGCAGCATCTATTTATTCTCAAGGGCCGGACTAATAAAAATCCCTATAAGCTTATTCGCTTCATATAGAAGAGGATACTCTTTATTATCCAGGCACATAAAAGAAAATGAATAAAACCTATAATTATTTTTTAAACTAAGAAAAAAATCATGCCCTTCGTGACTTGTATACACCACCTTGAATCTCTTTAAGGTAGTTGTTTCGCGACAATACTAGCAAAAATTTAATGCGGTCGATGGCACGTTAGACGTTTATGGAAAACGGAAAGCAGGATTTTTCTGAAAATTTAGCACCTTACATTTTCTTACCTGTTCTATGAATCTAAAATATTTTCAGCATTGCGACGTTTCGGCTTCCATCGAAAAGTCGTAGCAACTTTATTTTTTTAAATAGAACACCCCGAATATTAACACGTTTTTAGAACCGCTCTTTTATTAAAATACTTTTTTGTTAATATTGTCCTATACCTATCTCTATCGGTTTTCGAGATAAAAAATAATTTGTGTTAAATATGGTCCAAAACATGGCCCTAATTAAACTTAAATAAATTAGTGCTCTCAATTCATGAAAAGTTGATATTTTGGTGGTAGTTTAGACACACCCGAAGTATTTAATTTACGCCGAGAAATCGACTCCATATTATACAGGGCGTTCTAAAATTAATATTATTTCCGTTATTCATAAAAAGAGTCAAAAGTTCATTTTTTCAAATGAGACCCCACATATATTACTCAATAAATGGAAAGACGAATAAAAATGTTTTAAGACGATATATCAAATCCCTATACCTAAAACATCAAGTTTTCTTAATAAAGCCTCTTTTTCGTGAAAAATTACTTTTTAATGAATTTAATTTTAGCTAACCATAAAAATATCAAGCTTATGACAGTTTGTTGACTATTTATAAGTAACTTATAATCAGTTTATTGACGATGTTCAAAAAAATCTTCCAAAATGATCGCAATATTGATTATTCAAACGAAGTTCTTATACACAAAGAGAAACAAAAGTTCTTATTGTAGAAAATAAATAATTTCATAAGAACTTCGTTTGGATAAGTCTTGTTTAGACAATGAGATAAACCCCAAAATAATATAAGACTCAGAGTTAAAATTAAATTTTAAAAATGCTTTCTTATGTATTTGGCGCTTTCATTATGAAATATTTTATTTATATATATTCATAAATATATAAGGTCGACTTCAAAATATCAGGTGAATGTTGGAATTTTCAAATCATTATCCGTTATTTTAAATATTTCTATAAAAAACATTTTTGTTTTGAAAAGTATTGTATTATAAGTAAAGTATATAATATATTGGTTCTCGAAACAAAATAAAATTGTTGCATAGTTTCAAGGGTCAATTAAAATAAATGATTTTTCCGAAAAGGGTGCTGATAGAAGGTTTGTGAAGTCCCTACCTGGTATAAATTCCAGTTAAAGCATGTCAAAGACAAGTCCAGACAAGTTTTACCACAGTCGTCCACTGGAAGCGAACTTTCATATACCACTGGCTCATTTCCGGGGAGCTGGAAAACAGTAAGAATTCAACCAATTAAAAAAATAGGAGATTCTTCAAATGTAGCCAATTATCGTCCGATCGCCATAACTTCGGTTCTTTCTAAAATCATGGAAAAAATGATTAATGAGCAAGTTCTTCACCATTTAAAATCTAATAAACTAATCCATGATAGTCAATACGGCTTTAGACAATTTCGGTCCACCGGCGATATTTTAGCATATATAACTCATATTTGGAATAAAGCACTAGAGACTGGTAAAGAGACTTTCGTAATAGGCTTAGACATTTCAAAGGCCTTCGATCAAGTCTGGCACAAAAATCTTCTTGCCAAATTACCTGCATTTGGCCTCCCCCCGAGCCTCTGCAAGTTGCTTGAGAGCTTTCTCTCAAACCGCTCTATTAAAGTCGAGGTTGACGGAATATCATCCTCGTCCTTTAATACTAATGCTGGAGTTCCTCAGGGCTCAGTCATCTCTCCCACGCTCTTTATTATCTATATTAATGACCTATTAAATCTGCCCTCCAATCCAATACATTGTTACGCTGACGATAGCACCCTCCACAACGCTCAATCCTTACTAGACAATCGCGCAAACATAGCCTCCTCAATAAATTCAGATTTAAGCATGCTTAAAAAATGGGGATCCCACAATTTGGTAAACTTTAATGCTAGCAAAACACAATGCTGCCTAATTTCTAGGCGCGCAGATAGGAACCTTCCGGACATTTCCTTTGATTCGAGCTCATTGGAATTCCGTAATAAAATATCAATGTTAGGTGTCACCTTAGGTTCTGACCTCTCTTGGAATGACCATATTATCTCAGTAGCAAAAGCTGCAGCATGTAAGCTTGGCTTTCTTTTCCGAACCAAACGATTTTTCACCCCCACTCAACTCCTTATATTATACAAGGCTCAAATTCGCCCCTGTCTTGAATATTGCTCGCATTTGTGGAGAGGGGCCTCCAAGTATTCTCTTAATACCTTAGATGCAATTCAGAGGCGAGCTATCAGACTGATAGGCGATCCTACATTAACTGACACTCTCGACTCCCTAGCCCATCGTAGATCTGTCTCCGCCCTTTCCCTTTTTTATAGATATTACCATGGCTTTTGTTCTGACGAAATAAAATCGATAATCCCACCAAAGGCTTCATTTGCGCGAAATACACGATTTTCTAAAATTCAACACCCCTACGCGCTTAAACTAGATACTAATCGAACAAACGCATTCGCCAATTCATTTATCCCTATGACATCTAGAGACTGGAACTCTCTTCCCCGACCGTCTTTCCAGCAACTTATAACCTTCAATCTTTCAAGACCAGCATCCACAGATACCTTCGACTGCTACCCAATCCCTAAATCTCCCCTTATCTTCACGTTACAAGGGTCCACCACGGACTACAGAGGTTGTACCTTCTTGGTGCAACTTCTTCTTGTATCAATATCATTATAAAAAAAAAAAAAAATATTGTTAGATACATAATTTCTTTAGAAAAATTAATTAATTATATTTATTCTAATTTAACATAATTGTGATTAATTGCATAAACATAAACAGTAGAAATGTAATTTGAAAAAAAATACTTAAAATAATGTATGTTTCAAATTTCAATTTAGCTTATGTACCTAATTAACATTATAATTATATAAAATTTTGTAAAAATATGTATTTTATGTATCACTGACCAAATGTTCTAACGGACAAGGTCAATTTTAAATAAATAAAAAAATGTTCTATTTAATCTATCTTTATAACTTATTAGCAAACTAAGATTATTCTTACAATAAACATTATTCTGCGAATACTCCTATAACAATAATTTGTTCAATAAATAAATCCATAAAAACCTCATGTTGATTAAATTTCAAAATAATTTCAAACGAGTATAGCCGTTAAGATTCTAGGATAGATAGGGTACTATTTTTGGACCGCATCCCCTAGTTGAAAATTCACCAAACACTGCTGATATATATAAAATTGGTAGATTACTCTGTGGGGTGGATGTCGAATCCTGGAACTTCTCTCCTGATCTTTAGAGGAATCATCAAACACTTATGGATCTATGCTCCCAGGTTATCTTTGACTGAGGCGTTTTTAAAACCCAGAATTAGAAATCGAAACCTTGCACGTAATCAAAAATATGAATCAAGGTGATTACGGGTGGAACTTCTCTTCTGATAAAGAACTCAACCACAAAAATATTAAATTACATTTTTTCTTTTAACATTATGGTATAGAAAATCAAAGTCTAAAATATTAAATTAATAATAATCAATACTTTATAATAAAGCAGTAAGGACTCACTTGGTTTGTCCGGTTTCGCCCACTTATGGCTCCCCCATGTGTACTCTATCTACTTTAGACTTTCTAGATGCTTCTAGAAACTTCGGAAATATTCTGGAATATTCCACAAAGACAGTCGTTCACGAAGGCGGGCTTTGAAAGTTTGTTACTTAATATTATCTATTTGTAATTAAAAAAAAAATCAAAAAACTCAAATAACATATAAATTTTATTTTATTAATTTATTAAATTAAGTTTGAAATCTTACTTGTGAATCGTGACATGAGTCCATCTTATATTAATGTATTAAAGATTTAAATTAAATTTAAGTGACAATATACCCCTAATCCTATTAAATTAGGTTTTCTACTTAAAGAAATCATATAGGAAATTAACCAGAATCAAACAATTATAGTCCAGTGAATTCAATTAGAATGATATCCACATTTGAGATTAATTTTGAAACTCTCAATTGAAAGGATAACAACCGTGATATTCGAAATTTCCCTTTGATCTATAGTAGGTACTTTCTACTTTGGATGTTATGATGAGGAAAACGAGCCTCACTTATTACTCATTTGTTGGACAACATTTCTCTTAATCCTTGAAGTTAACATCGGTATATTTATTTGTAATTGCCCTCGATATTCAAGTGGATAAGTAATTTTTCATCTATTGTAATACAAAACATGTTGTCGCTAGTTCAAAAGATTGTGCCCGATATTGGATTTTTAAGTACCAAATATCATACTATTTGTGAGTTTAAGCATATAACGCATAATTTGATTTCGATGCTTCAACAACCCCTGCCTAATAAGGGCTTCATTATCTGGTAAAATTAATATAAATTAAAAAAATATATTCATTAAGATTGGAGTAATTTTTGGAGACGGACTGATAAGTAAATTAAGTGGATATCGATGAGACGGTCCAAAAAAGAAGAAGATAATTTACACTATCTTTTATTCATAAAACCGACGTTTCGGAGTCTATTCGCATTGGATTTCCTTCACTGACTTTTCAAAACCCTGAAGAAGGAAGGAATAGACTCCGAAACGTCGGTTTTATGAATAAAAAGATAGTGTAAATTATCTTCTTCTTTTTTGGACTGCCTCGTCGATATCCACTTAATAAATTCATTGATTCAGTAATTAGAGTAAGAATAATTGTTAAAAAAACGAATGAAACGAAACAATGATTCGTGAGTTGAAACTCGATTCTATTGCTGCTTAAAGAAATTTTTAATTTCCCCTAATCTTAGAGCAGATAAATTTTTTGTTGCTAAAAAAATAGCGGGAAAGTAATTACGCTCCTGGTCGCTCCTGTTCTCTTGATACAAATTTTAAAAATTTCAAGAAAATAATATTTTAACGCTTCATTTCGGGATTCCAATTGTCTCTCTATAATACTGGCCTCATTGCCAAGTTCAATTAATATAAATTAAAAAAAATATTTTTTTATTCCCAGGTTCGACAACTCGAGTAAGAAAAATTGTTAAAAAATCCGAATTCAACGAAAAGATGATTCGTGAGATGTCGATTATTTTGCTGTTTAAAGAATTTCATCCACTCTTGAGACCGGTTTCAAACTATTAATCGATTTCTTCCTCTTAGAAGTCACAAAAACAAATACATTTTTTTCATCACCAGGCTTCTTCAGCCTCCCTGGCGTGCCTATTAAAATACGTGTTCAATATTTGTATCCATATACAAACTAAACGAAAAAATTTATAAGTTACCAAATTCCCCATATAGTGTTTCATTAATGAAAAATTAAATATCACGTAACGCGAATTTTCTATATCTATAGATCATTTATCATTTTATCATTTGGAGCTGTGAAATTAATTTTTATAGTTTTGTAAATAGACAACTTCAAAAATCGATCCATCCTAAAATGTATATTACCTACATAACTTTCGTCCTTCGCTATCTTTGTGAAAATAGAAAAAGTAACAGATTTTCAGCTTGAATATCTATATCTTATTATATTAAACGAGCAATTCTTGTATACATATAGAATCGGTTTCTCGAAAACGGCTTTAACGATTTCGATGCAATTCACAGATTAAGGGGTGGGTTGACATTTCGACCTTTCAAGGTCTCATCTTCGGCTAAGTTGTTTTTGATGGTTTTTTTTTAATTGAAATAATTATTCACAGGTGGTTGTCTCAATAAAAATGTATAATTAAATTTTTATTCAATATCATTTTAATAATTAATTGGTTTTTCAATTTAAATTACACAAATAGGTTATAACTTATAATAAATATTATTATATCTTAGAATTTGCCAATTTAATTGAATTGGAATTGAAATAATTATCGGAAAAGAGGTTTTTTTATCTAATTAGATTTTTCCTCTTATTAAAAACAAGGACTAAAGATGAATAAGGACACTCGATGGTGGAGAAGTTATCTCCGGAATCGAAGCAACAAATACAATGTATACATTAATTAATGTAAAATAATTTGTTTAATAAAATTTATTGCCAATTTAATTAATTAAAGGTATTTTTCTATAAAATAATTTATTAGAATATTAAATTCATTCTCTTAAGGAATCCGACAATTCGAAGGATCGTACCTCCTTCAGGAAGGTTCAACGAAAGAACCTCGGTGTATATTAATATTATTTTTAATTGAAATTACATTCAAAACTGTGTAGCCAGTGATACGTGGCTATACCGGGTGTAAACGTTGGTAAAAATATAAATTAAGTTTTATTTCAATTTTATTTTATTTTGGCTGCTATTAAAAATCGGCCTTTTTATCTGAATTTAAAATTAAAAAAATTATTAATATATCGCTTTTAACTGAATCAAAAAATTACCGAGCATCGCTCGGTGTTCCAGGTACTAAAATCTAATCATATCAATGTTTACTTCTTGCCCTCAACTGCCACTATATAAAGAAGTTTAATTGGATTGTCTTAAATATACCCACACGACGCGACGTTACGATCCCTAATTCCGGAGCTAAAATGTTTTTACGCTCGCAAAGGCAGTTTTTTTAACTTTTTTTTTATCCAGTCGATACTTCTCTGCATTTCAACGTCTCAATACAAAATCCAATAATGTCAATTAAGCTACAAATTTAATGCATGAATATATTACTGTCGGATGCTTGGCACATTTAAAGCGCAATGGCCGTTACAAATATCTAGAGATAAAGGGTTTAAAGCCCTTCAAGCCTCACCACACCATTTCAATGGGATCCAAATAACATCAACGTCCAGACTAATCAATGCAACCAAACAAGACTTAAGAGAACAAATGCATTCAAGAAAACAATACCAGACGGAATAAACATATAAAATTATAGGTTTAATGTTAAAAATTACTAATAATATAATAAAAGTTCAATATATAATATTTTTATTTCACTTATTTAACTGAATACGTGAAATAGTAGAATCTCATTACTTCTTTTTTGCGATCAATTTGCTGAAGCAATTCATTTGGCAATATTATCCCTATGACTTCTAGATTCTGAATCTCTACTCATGTCCCTTCTTTCTTGAGTCTTATCTACTCTTATTAAACGAGCAAAAATTGTATATTTATTTGTATATATATTTGTATCTTGGTTCTATTTTGAAAACGACTCTACCCATTTTGATGAAATTCACGGGTTAGGGGGTTTTTGGGGTGACAATTCGATCTGTCATGGTCTCATCTTCGACAAAATTGTTTTTAATTGTTTTTTTCGTAATCAAATTAATTATTCTCAGGTAGACAAATCCCATTCTTAGGGTTTTAAAAAAGGTTACTCTTTTCATTTTGTACCCAGGCAGACAATGGGTTGCTTTAATTCATTGTTCTAAAAGGCCTTGAAGAAGTATTGTGATTGTGGATTTTAACATATTTTGTTCTCCATAAACGTTAGAAATATTAATAAACGTTTTATAATTGTTTTTATAAAGAACTTTATCTTTAAGACTCTAATGGCCAAACACCTTTGACTCCTTCTCCACCCTTAAACACCGAGAAAATTTGGTCTATCAACACTTATAGGTACTGTAAAATATTTTTTCCAAAAACAAGTACCAATCAAATTAAAACGTTTCATCGTCTTAATTTTGACTTCGTCATCAAACGAGATGATAAATAATGTAGGGAGAAAGTCGAAATTAAATCGACGAAACGTTCAACTTCGATTAATTCTTGTTTTTAACTGACTTCATAAAAGGAGGAGGTTATTATTAAAATTATTTTGTCTAGATTTCTACTAATCTTAAATTAAATTTATAAATCATGGACCTAAATCATCCCTTATTTGTTTTAAATATTCAAATAAATATAGCGTGCATTTAATTAAACATTTTCAATTTTAATTTTTCATTTATTATTTGCCATCGTTTTATTTATTTTAAAAAAATCGTTTTTATCTAAATACTAGGGGTGTATTTTGAAAACTTGAATATTTTAATTAAAAAACATAAAGAAAATTACTTAACTCGAAAGATAAAACACCAATCACTATTTGGAAATAAAAATTAATTACTTAAATTAATTTTTTAAAACTTTGTTATTATGAAATACCACTTAATTACTGAGATCAAATATTTTAGAAAATTGTTTTGTTTTTGGATTAATTAAATAAGTAGGTAAATATTGCAATTAATTTTCAAAAAGAAAATAGTTTCAAATGAAATACAAAAAAAAAAAAAATCTTTGATGAATGTTTTCTCCCCAAGAAAGCATTTCTTTGTCTGATTTTATTTAATTAATGTATTTTTAACTGAATTCCATTTTTTGCATTTTCAAAAATATTTAATAATAGGTTGGAGTATAGAAGCTAAAATGAGAAACAAAAGCTTTTCTTTAATTGCATTTTATTTGTCTTTTTTATATAATTAATCATAAAACAATAAAAATAACAAACAGAGTTTGTTGAAAAAGGTTCAAACGGAAAAGAAAACTTTTTTCATCTTTGAAAGAAAATTAAAATGTATTTCTATGTTTTAAGCTTTGAAAAACAAAAATAGGATAATATTTCGGTATTTTCACAAAAAATATATAATATGTACCTGTAAACCTATGTATATGTTTGATGAGTGTACCGTCGGTCTTTAATTTTGTAATATTATTTACTTCGAGATTTTGTGGATAAAAACTTGACATTCCAACCCAATGGAATAATTTTATTTCAATATTAAATAATAAAAATTAATATTCATGGATGATTTTTCATATGAATGTCATAAAAAATCATCAATAGATATTTGAACAAAAAAAAACTATCGAAACAGATAAATCATAACGCTCTATTTGATTATAATCCTAAATTTAAATCACAAAAAATATTTCATTAAAAAATCTAAAAAAAATTAATAAATAAATAAAATAACTTTTGAAAATCCGATAAATAAAGTAATATAATTCAGGCTAATATCTTGAAAAATAATTCATTTTCATTGAGGTTTCAAGTTTTTTTTTTGTTTTTTTAATTGAAAAAATAGTATCAGGAGCAAAGACACGAAAATAATAAAATTTCAAATATCTCCCTTGTATATTTATTATTAATATTGTAACCAAAATAAATTTGCCGCGGTTATATTCCGGGAGCCTAGTGTGACTCAATGAACATGTGGCAGAAGAGAAGAATTATCATATGTGTCGAGTTGGCTAGGTGAAGTGAAGTGAAGGGTTTTGTTTCGTTTTTTTTTGTTTATCGCTTACCGTTTACCGTAACTATTGTTATTTATCGTTCCGTGTGATTCAGTGTCGTCGTTATTGTTGAAAAGGAATCAACAATTATATATATATATATTACATTTTAAATATCAATAAATATTTAATTTTATTTATTTAGAGAAATGGCCCAGTGCCCAATTCAAGTATAATGATTGTTTATTAAATCGAAAGATTCCCTTACATGGAATTTGATTTTTTATTATTTTTGTGGCCTCACATCTGGTATCTAAGACTAATAATTTTATTAAAAAGAAGAATGAAGTATTTTACGATGATATGAAGTATTTTACGATGATATGAAGTATTTTATTTTATTAAAAGAAGGCCGATAACTTCTGTGAATTTAAAAGTGAATATATAATAAATAATTTTGAAAAAAATTTAAATATTTCAAAAAAAAAAAACAATTACTATTTGAAAATTCAGTTAAAACACGTTACGAATTAGGCGAGAAATAAAAATTCATTTCATCAGAAAATTCACTTTGTTGAAATGAGATTACTACACTATAAAATCATGAACTAATAAATGAAAAATTTAGAATAAATAAATTTTTAAAATAAGATGAAGAAAGGAAATTAAACAGCTTACCAGTTATAAGTGTAGTAAGCTATTTATTTTAATAGATATTTACTGGTTTGAATTGAATATATAAAAATAATTAAAATTAAAATTCATGAAAAAATCTAAAAACAAATAAATAGATAAATAAAAATAAATATATGATTATTTGTTATATAAGTTTATGTATACGATCAAAACGTTTGATTATTTATTTAACTTTCATTAGTACCACTTTTAATAATAAAATTAATTCTAATTAGAATTTGACACATAGAGGTAAATACTTGATGTGTTAGTAAGATAATTAAACAAACATTGTGATTAAAGTATATAATCAAATAATTTGTTTTTTATTTATTTTATTTTAGACTTTATTAAACGGGACTTATTAATGCTTTTTAAAGAAATTTGTTTTCTATATAAATCAGTAACCCTTGAGCAGAGAGAATAGAACAAGAATTGGATTATTATTAGTAGGGATTATATAACTCAGTCATATATTATAGAGTATAGATATATGTATAAAAAATATTAGTAATAATATTATACTAGGTTTGTCGGTTAATAATGTCCTTTTTTTCTAACAGATGGCATTTCGGTTTTTTTCTACTAAACTCATCCAAATATTTGTTTGGTTTTATAGTGTTGGTAATCACCTTTCAAACGGATTATAACATGTCAACTTTAGGTTCATTTGTGTATGAGATATTGGCTTGTAAACATGGCGGATTTTGTGCCGAAAAAAGAGCATTTGCGGGAGGTGATGTTGCACTATTTTTTAATGAAGAAATCGGCTGCGGAAACGGCACGTATTCTCGGGGGAGTTTATGGGGACCATGTTTCATCTGAAAAAATCTGCCAACGTTGGTTTGGACGGTTTCGAAGTGGTGATTTTGATGTGAACGACAAGGAGCGGCCTGGACAGCCGAAAAAGTTTGAGGATGCTGACCTGGAGGACTTGCTGGCAGAAGATCCGCGCCAATCGCAAGGAATGCTTGCAGAGAGACTCGGAGTAGGCCGCAGAACATTTGGTGACCGGCTGAAAGCATTGGGAAAGATCCACAAGGAAGGCAGATGGGTGCCGCATGACTTGAACGACCGGCAAATGGAGAAGCGAAAATGATGGCTGAAATGTTGCTGGTTCGTCAAGAAAGGAAGTCGATTCTGTATCGTATCGTCACGGGAGATGAAAAGTGGATCTATTTCGACAATCCCAAGCGCAAAAAGTCATGGCTTTCACCTGGAGAAGCGGCACCATCGACCCCACGGCAGAATCGGTTCGGAAAGAAAACAATGCTGTGCATCTGGTGGGACCAAAAAGGTTTGCTGTATTATGAGCTGCTAAAACCGGGCGAAACTGTTGATGCGGGCCGCTACAGACAACAATTGATCAATTTGAATCATGCATTGATCGAAAAACGGCCGCAATGGGCTCGAAGACATGGACGTGTCATTTTGCTCCACGACAACGCTTCGTCGCACACCGCCAAATCGACGAAAGAAACCATCAAAGCGCTCGAATGGGAGGCCCTACCCCACCCGCCTTACTCTCCAGACCTCGCTCCATCGGATTACCACCTCTTTAGGTCAATGGCACACGGATTGGCTGACCAGCACTTCGCTAATTACGAAGAAGTGGCAAAATGGCTCGAATCTTGGCTCGCCTCGAAAGGGGAGAAATTCTACTGGGAGGGGATACACAATTTGCCAAAATGTGTAGAATCCGATGGTGCATACTTTGAATAAACCACTTTTGCCAGTGCTGAAAAAATGTGTGTTTTCCTCATGCCGAAAAAAGGACATTATTAACCGCCACACCTAGTATACCTATGTATATGAGGTGTTTATTTTGAAAGTCCAATCATATGTCGTTATGAAGAATCCTTCAAATAAATTTCTGATCTGATGATGAAATGTTCACACAAGCTTATTTTATTGTTTATTTTACACCCCCCCCCCCCTCTATTTCCCCACTTTCAGGCGTTAATAGCCAGGACTTAATTAACTTTAAGAGAAAAACTTTGAATCAGCTCGAAAAATAAAAATTCATTTTTTATCGGGATATTTACCTTTTTTTTCAATTTAAATTTATCAAAAAAAAACAAAAAACATTAAGTTAAATTAAATTTAGAGATCGAAGAAAAAATAATTTTTATTACAGACAAAAGGATCAGCCTGGGCTCAAACCCGGGATCTTTGCATGTGTACTGCAATGCTTTGTCATAAGAGCTTTATCTCCTATATCCATATATATTAAGTTAAATAATTTTAATATATATTTCACAGTCAATATAGGTTACTAGATTATTATTTTCTTATTTATTATTTTATAATATTTCTGGTAATTTAAGATAGTTTTTTCGCGACAATCCCACAAAAAGTTTTAGCCTCGTAACCACTCTATATTTATGAACGGTGCTAAAATTTTAGGTTATTTTTTTAACGTGACTGTACTTCTCACACTATTATATCCTCTTTATGAAAGGATCGTTTCCAAGCGACTGTTCTTATATCCCCTCCACTAAAAATAATCGCCCAAATGTGTATTTTTTTTATCGAATCTATGAGGTGAATAATTTCAATTTTTTTAAGTTACTCCGAATATATTATTCTAACAAATATTAGTTTTTTCATCAAGATGGTGAAAGTCCTTCAATGAAAGAAAAATAAAATAAGGATCATATCCCCACCCTTTCATATGCTACCATATGCACACAATTCCATTTTTAATTGCAATTATTTCATGTTTGATGTGGTAAATCGTCTTCAAATTTTAACAGATTGCTTATTATGCTTTTAATGACTTATATTCCAAGTTTCAAAGACTTCTTAAATTTTTGTATTTGTGAAAAAACTACCTTAAATCTAAATAATTTTATATAAAATTTTGAGGGGAAAAAAAACAATGAAAACTCTATGAAAGTAGAGCAATTACAAAGCTTTTAAAAAATAATATCCCAACAAAAAGATAATAATTTTCATAATAATAATTTGAAAGATTATTTGTTTCAATATCTTATTTCTGTAGATATATTAAGTGAAGAAAATTATTCATAACTATTACCTACAGATATTGCAGAATTGATTTCGGAATTGTTTTTCCCTTAATTGGATCCCTCTCCCGGTTTTGCCTCCGACGATTTCCTATTAATTGGGTTGAAATGGTCACTCTTATGGTTGCGAGAGTTGATGACATTTCCACCGGATTCCTGCAACGTCCAGTGGCTGTCAATTCAAAATCTGCCCTGTCAACCAAGTCGGACAGATAGACAGACCAACGGACAAACTCAACCCAGCTAGGGTAGTCCAATTGAAATTAATTTCACTAGAGAGTAGATACCACGGAAGTCATTCGATTTTTTTCCTGTCCATTTGATCCGAATACAATTTTACTTAAGGGTATACAAATGGAGAATTTAAAAAGAATGAATAAGAAATAATTTTGGGAGATTGTCTCTAAAATTTTTATTGTTTAGTAAATAAGTTCCAAAGCTAGTATCTAGTAAACGTAGTATCTAGCTTAAGTGACCCTCCACACAGGTCTTCAATAGCTTTCAAATATTAAAAAGTCTTTGTTTTACTGAGAGTAGCAGTGTTGTTGATTCATAAAAAGTCTTCTACTTGATGGAAATAAACATTTACATAATTATCTATACAGTCGTCTCTGGATAATTCGAAATACAAGGGACTACAAGAAAAATTCGAATTATTAAGAGTTTTTATTATATTTTTGAAAATATGTATAAGCTTAAATAAATTTGATATATAGCCTCAAGTAAAAATAATCAAAACGACAAAAAAGAACAAAAAATTACATATGTATTAACATTGCAATAGATAGTAACATACCTAATTAAAAAAATTAAGAATAGTTTTTTGCTAGGAAAAATTGAATTATAAAGAGGGAAGTGGCCAAGTTCAAATTATAGAACATTCTCTCCCCTCTTGTTATGAAAAGGATTTCGAGTTATCGAGCGTATCAAAATAAAGAGCATTTTTTCGATTTATCGAAGTTAACAGCTGAAGATTTCGAATTATCGAGGTTCGAATTATCAAGAGTTGACTGTATATAATATATTTTTTTATAATCTATAATTTTTAATTATTAATTATAAATATTTTATCTATAATTAGTAGAGATTGTGGTGTTGGTGCAAGGTGAAACATCTTTAATAAAGATAAGAGTAAATAAATATTATATTTAATATTGATTTACTATGAGTTAAGAATTCTTGGTCACATGTTTCACATTAAAATTAAAAAATTAAAAGATGTAAAAAATTTTCTTTTTCAATATATGTATATATTTCGGGCTATCAACCCATCTTCAGGAAGTACAGAATCCTTAACTCATAGTAAATCAATATTAAATGTAATATTTATTTACTCTTATCTTTAATATTTTATATGTTATTTCTCATGACTTCAAATATCGGAATACCCAATTAGCTGTTTTCGTTTTGTTTTTATAGTGAGCCTTCACATAACAAATTACAATCTAATAATTAAATTTTATATAGAAAAAATGAATAGGGATATATATGTTTATTTCCATCAAGCATAGGACAACCTCAATGATTTCTCTTTACTAAAGGTCTCAATAAAACTGTATACTTTCAAAGGTATTAAATTGCCAAATGCTTTGGAATCGAGCAGAGAAATAAGAGTTACAAAAAAAAGTGTAAAGTGAATATTTTTTAAAGATTTAATATGCTTTTCGCATATTTTACTCAGATTAGAGCCGGTTCCACAGTGTCCTAATAGCCTGATATTTGTTAGATTCGATAATCACTCCTGACTTATATAAGAAACACTTCCTTGCAGTTTTATGAATAGAAAACGTGATCTCAACCCTTAGACCATGAAATATATAGACAGGCCCTGGTGTCGATTTGGTGAAGCCAACATCTCCTAGAGAACTTGACGTCATCTGTAGGTAGGAACACCCAGAAATAGCATGGCCACTATAGGAATTATTATACATTGAGATAAATTTATCGTAGTTTAGATTATTTATTTTGGATTCCAATAATCGCAAATTAATATTAAATTAATATAACCAAAATATTTATGCGAGAACGTGACGTCATCTGTAGGCGATGTTGGCCTCACTTCACTCTGTGTGGAGAGTAGCAGAGGGCGTGTCTATATATTTCATGGTATAAGTCTCAACCCGTGTGAATACTCAGATAATTTTGATGAGATTCTTTGAAATTTATATTATGCTTTATTGATTAAAATATATAAAATATGAAAATAATAATCATTACATTTAGATTCATTTATTTAATAATTCTGCCTCGACTATGAAATCATAAACACAAAAATTTAATTAATATGAATCTGATCAAGTAGTTGGACACTCCAGCCAATGCGTTTGTAGTAAAAAGAACAAGGGATTACGATTTTAGGTCACTGATTCGATCCTATTTCTTAAACACATAAAAAGCGGCGTACTAAGGCATCAAACAAGCTCAGATTAAAGAGAACCTGAGAACTAATAAAATAAAGGGCATATCCATCAGAGGCTCAAGATGGACGACTCCGCATTTGTTCTTCTCCCCCTAATGGACCCGAGAGACGATCCAGCATGACAAGAACACGAGAACATAGATGGCGTAGCCGTAGCTGAGCCACTCTTCGAATTCATCGGTAATCCTAATCCGATAAATCTTAAAAGGCGGTGATTCTGTGTTAAACTTCCTTTCAATCAAAATTTCATTTCACACCCCTTGAATACCAATCAATCAGTTAACCAAGTTAAATGTTACCAACTGAGTGGAGAAGCCTAAAAGAAAAAGAAGATAAAGAAATTCACAGTTCGTCAAAGAATTAAGTGTCAGCCTACGTACATTAGCATATTTTTATATCACATACAATATAGTAATTCTATGTAAATAGAAATAATAGATAAAATTAAAAAGCCATTATCAAAGATCTTATATATATATGTTTAATTTAGATGTCAGAATAGTTCACTCTCAAGCCCAAATGCACTATCCGGGCAGTTACCCTAACCCTTGAGATGAAATTCTTCCGACATCTATTTACATAGAGGTCATCCACAAATTACGCCACACGTTAAGGGGGCAACAAAGTGTGACATTGTGTGACAAGGGGGGGGGAGGGCGTTATAAGCTTCGTGACGTCACATATATAAATCTAAAGTATTAATTAAAACTCAACTCTAACGAAAAACTTTAAAATGTCCATGACACAACGTGATTAAAATTTGATTTTATGAAAAAAGATTTTAAAAGAATATATAAATAATTTTGGAAGTGCTGTTTTAATTTAATAATTTCTAAATTTAAAATTTCAATATATGTGACATCACACCAGGGGAGGAATGGTCACACAAATGTGACGGGGGTTCCAAAAATCATTAAATTCATGTGACGTAATTTATGGAGGGGCCTATACAGCTAGGAAAATCACTTTAAACTAATGAAAATTATGTTGTAAAATTCTTCAGAATCAAGTATTTAGAGTAATGTTTTGCCTAAATCCACCCTATATTTATCAAAAACTTTAGTGAAAATTGTTAACATCCGTAGCATGTTTAAAAGAACCGTTTTCTAAACAGAATTGTAACCCTCTAACTTAGAATCGTAACGGCTATACTGGTTAAGAATTATTTTGAAATTTAATCAACACCAGCATTTAATCGATTTATTTATTCAACGAATTATTGTTATAGGAGAATTAATAGTATAAATTTTATTTTAAGAATAATTGAATAATCTTAGTTTGCTATAAAGAAAATTAATGCAAGATTGTTCTATTTTAATATAAAAAATATATTGTCACTTTTGAGCGTATATATAATATGCAAGTAGTAGGGCCAAAACGCTAGCGAGCGTTTAAATAAAAAAATAAAAAAGTTCCATGCTTCTACTAGATTATATTTAAATATTTTCCTTAATAAAATAAAATAAGAATATCATAAACTAAATTGAAAGTTTTTGTGCCAAAGGTAGCAGAATTTTTATATATTGAAGGAGCCAATAAAAGAGTGTCTTCTGCTGGAATTATATGATTATGATTATGTTAAACGTTTCGATTAAAGATTATTTTTAGAGTGATAGAGTTTATTTTTTAACCTTGTGGTCAATCAAAATGGTCCCTGGTCAAAAAAAGGTTGGGAACCGCTGATTTAAACAATGAAATGTGAATTTCAAAGCTTAGATTGCAACAATGGACATTTATCATATTTTAACTAATTTTTTTTTTTTTTGGCTTTTCGGCCTTTCTAACCATAAGCCAATTTACGATACTATATATTTTTTAAATTTTGTCTCTACCCCGGGGGTCAGATTTTAGCCGAATGCCTCGAGTCGGATTCGAACCCGGGTCCACTTGGTTAGCAGGATGATACGCTACCGACTAGCCTATCTGACCCCCCTTAACTAAATTTTTGAATAAAAAATTTCAATCAAATCACACATTGCTATTTGCTTGGTGTAATTCTTAATTATTTTCTCCATGTATACAAATAAAAGCCGAACATATATGGAATAATACTTATTAACCGAATTCATTTTGTATCTCAGCTATAACGAGTCGAACTCGCAAACAGCGGGTTACCTTATACAATCTTGCCAATACCTAAGTCATCAAATCCGTTCTTATTTGTTGATAAGGAGAGAATGAAATAATTTTGGAATAAAATAACATCCACCCGATAATAAAATAGAAAATATATATGCAAGGTAGGAAATTGAAATAGGTAATGAGAAGTGAGATTTTAGGTTAAGGTTAAAACAAGAAGAGAAAGAATCCATATAATAGACTCCTAGATAGGATTACAACGTAGTTTCTAGTTTGAGAAACTAGTATTCCGGGATTTTGTACTAAATGCAGAGGTGTTCCGCCACTGGGGGTGCAACGCGTACGACGCTAACGGAGGCCAAGCCAAAGTGGTTGCGCCCGTGTGCATCGAAACTTATTTAAAATTAATTTTTATTTTTTATTATTTGACACAACTTTATCAAAAATAGAAAATTTGAATAAATAAAAAATTATCACACTATTTTCTATTTTCTCAATAACTTAAAGAATTTCCTCAAAATAGATAGAGCAAATATGTCTATGAAATGTAAATCGCTAGTCTGTATGTTACATGATCCTTCAAAAAATGATAAAAGATCTTATTGCTGAAGATTTATGCGATGAAATCAGGGTGGTTAAAAATACCTCTCTATATTATAGAACAGTTCCGTGACAGGGGGTAAGAGACACCGCACAGACAAAACTGCTGGACCTAAAGGGCTGAAATTTTGACACTATATTCCTATAATGACATGGATAGCCGCTAAGAAGTTTTTTTTTTTGAAATTCTAACCTTAAAGGAGAAAAGAACAATAAAATGTGTTTTCGAAGTTTTTCAAGATCTCTTAAACCAGAAAAGACACTTTTTTAGATTTTAACCAGGGCACTAATTAATTTAGTGATGTTATCGTCCATGATGAATATTTTTCTTTGTAGCTGGTTTTCTTTGTGGCTGGTTATTGCGTACTTGGACTTGAAATAAAATTAGAAGTTAAATTTTCGAAATGTTGCTACGTTTCGGAGTATACTTTTCTGCTTCCTCAGGCAATATTTGAACTTCACCTCCTCATAAAAAGTAATATATAGATCATTACACCCTACGTCGATCAAAATTCAGCAAAACAATGACATCCTTTTCTTTTTTACACCTTTTTAAGAAAAACACAACCGTATTATAAGGCCTAACTGATACAGATAATAATATTAATAAAAACAATTTTATTTCAAGTCCAAGTACCCAATAGAAAAGAAAAATAATAATTAATGTTAATTTATATTTTTTAAGTTGACTGTGTCTGTTTTATCTAAGGAAATTTTCTTTAGATAAGTTTCAGTTAATAAATGGGGGGGGGGCGTCAAAATTATTCCCACACAAGGGCGGCATATACCCTATGAACGGCCCTGGCCAAATAAATACATGTAATACAATTTGTTAATTTAAAGTTTGTATTTTATTTAGTTTACGAGCTACAATGTTCTGCCAGACACACAGACATACATTCCAGTGACAGAAACAGAGGCCCGTTTTACTTTTGAACAGAACTTTAAAAAGCCGTCTTTGACATGTTCAAAGTAGCGGTTCCAAAAGTAATTTCTTTCTTAGCTAGAAAAGCAATATACAGCGAAAATAATTGAATTACGGGATATCTATCTATCTATCTAATGTTTTTTATGTAATTTTGTACTCAAAAAATTGCAGCTTCTCCATCCTTGGTAGTATATCAATTTTAAATTGCTTCCGGTATTTAGCCAGTTCGTGACATATAAGATTATAAAAGAGATAAATTCTATAGAAAATAAAATAAACCGATAGCTTTAATTTTAAAGGGCAAGCATTAAAATAAGATCTCTCTTACATGCTTTATTAATGAAAAATCTCCCTTTGGGTATTTAAAAAAATGAAAAAAATAAGCATTAGCGATCTAAGTAATTTGAATGGATATAAAACGTATACAACCGGGAATAATGAAAATAATTAAACGGAAGAGAAATATTAAGAGGCTGAGGGTAGTCAAGCATTGGAATATTATTAATATTGGAAATGCTTGCTACTGCGTCAACACCAACTCTATTACTTCGAGCCAAGCGGAAACTTCTCTTTATCGAACCAACTCTGCAAACCAAGTTCAATTTCTGACAGTCTATCAAGAGAACATTTTTAAGCCCCCGAAAGTTTGTTTATTCGACAAGCTTCAAATAACCTCAAGTAAATTTATATTATATGAAGCCATTTTCAATTAAAAAATTACTCTATTAAAAAAAACTTTTTTAAAAACATCTTTTTTTTACTTTACTATACAGGATATATGGTCAGGCATTTGTAATCGTGCATGAAAAAACTGTTTTTTTGCTTCGTTTTTTTCAAAATATCTCAAAAACGGCCGAAACTATTTTGATTTAAAAAAATTTAGAGAAACCATGGCTTTTTAGTCTACAAAAAAGCCCTAATGAGTGACCATCGAAAAAATTATATTTTTTGAGATAATAAGTATTATTTCGAAATGTCTGTTAGTAGATACATTACCAAATTGTGTACGTCTCTAGCTCAAACACTAGTGTGAATATCCAAAGGAAATTTCACATGTAGTTTTGGTGCTTTTGCATTAAGAGCGGATTAGATTTTGGGTAAAATCGAACCAAAAATTAATGGGGGGGGGGGGGTGTTATTAAAAAATTAAAATTATCAAATTATCAAACTAAAAAACCAAGAAAAATGAAATTTACTGTAAAATGAACCTATAATAAAAAAGAGTTATTATTTTTATCGGGGGCCAAAATAGGGGGGGGGGAGGGATTCAAAAAATACAACTAATAACATAAATCCTAAACCATTTGTACGAAATATCGCATATGCACCCTGTACGACCTCATTTAAATTACGCACTATGCAAAATTCCTAGTAGAAAGAAGATGGGACTTGGGATCAAAAATATTATTTTCAAACAACAATCGAAGAAAGCAGAATTTCTAATAGAATAGTCTCATAATTAAAAGGAGTTATTATTAATTGCTAATGGGTCCAAAATTAAGAGAAGGGTGGTTCTTCGTAAATTATAATATTGTTTTTTATTAAATTTTAAATATAAAAGAGAGCCTAGGGAGTGTGGTAAAGTGATGTGAATGGCCACATCAGTTTATTTAATGAGATAAATCGACGCCTTCAAATCTTAGGGTAGGCATTCGGTGAACACAAGTGGTAGCCTGGTTGTATAGCTGTCAGGCATTCACGAGAAGTCTTCCAACTGTTGGCCTGTGCCAGTACTGCCGTTACAGTACATATGTATTATTTACAGTGCATTTTTGCTTTAAAAGTACAATAGTACATTAACATTAAAATAATTAAGATTCTAAGTTCATTCCATAAAATATCTCAAATGTAGTAAGTACATTTATGATACATTACAGTACTAAAAAATATAAGCTGCAAAATATCAATATAAAGTATAAAGGGTAGGCATTTAGGAAGTTTTAAGAGGTTATGTAGTTTCTGTGGAGTTTTTTTTGACTTTTCGGCCTTTTTAATTATCAGCCAAATTACGATGCCATTATTAAATTTTGTCTTCTATGTAGGGATCAGATTTTTAGCCTGTTGCCTCGAGTCGGATTCGAACCGAAGTCCGTTTGATTAGCAGGCTTATACTTTAACCGCTCGGCTAACCCAACCCCTTATGTGCAAGTAAAATTAGAAAATCTAGCTGGATTAGCTAGAGATAATTGTGCGACTATGATGAGACAATTAAATGGAGTTAAAGGTATTTTGTTAAAAGAACATCCACATATAATTATTGTTTTAGGTTGCACATCCCATTTTTTTAGTCTACCATATGTTTTTCATATGCGTACCAAAAACTACCAAAATGTGTTGAATTTTTGGTGACAGACATTTATTCTCACTTTGCCCACAGTACTAAAAAACTAAATATTTTCAAAGAGTGTCAAAAATTTTTGGAATTTAAACCACACTAAATTCTTAGACATAATAATAATAAATAATAAAACTAATAAAGTGGCTCGATTTTTTAACCTATTACAGTATATTTTATTAAAATGAATAGTATATTCTAATAAAAGCTCGCGGCAGCAATGGCCTGTGTATTGATTGAATAAAATAAATGATGAAAATCATTTAGTACGCACATTCTCTGCCTTTTATTATTATTATTTCAGAGAATTTGTATTCTTTCTCTTTGGTCAAAGCATTTCGTGATCAAAACAACTTTCGGCTGAATGCAATAAATCTGCCTGGCATTGGCTTAATATATTTATGGCCAGGGTTAAATTTGAAACTCTTTCGTTGGCGTCTTTCTCAAAATAAACTAAAACCTATGCTGCGTGGTGTCTTTAGTACCTGCCTCCATTTCACGGTCGTTAACCAAATGTTGATTATCCTATTGAAGCCATATTATTTTGCGATTACCATATATCATTCCATATTAAATTTCCTACCCTTAATTTTCTCTACTAAAAAGGAACATTTCTTTCATTTTTCTTGTCATCAATAATAATCATAATAATAATAATCCCATGGAGTATTATAATTAATTTTAAAAGCAAAAAGTTTCAACAAAGTTTTGCCATTATTTCTGATTAGGGTGCTTTTAAAAAGGATACACTGTCTAAGAAGGTGCCCCAGAAGTAGGGCGTTACAAAGGACAGCCCACTTTCTGCTGGGCGATCCGAGTGCCTACAGTAGTCCATAATATTATATACCTACGGCTTTATTTTTCGTGGTTTTGATTATAAGCGGTCACCTATTTGACAGGAAAACTTATTTTACTTCGGCGGCCCTCTTGCTAGCCAGGGAGAACGCGCCTCGGACCCCATCTCACGAATCCCACCCTCATACCCCACTCCCACCACCCACCACACCCCCCGAAACCCACCTAGCACTCCCACACCCCGCACCATGGACCCGTCCCCAACCACCAGCCCCACCTACCACCCCGCACTCCAGATTCGGCACCACCCCACTACGCCACTGAATCCACACCTGAACCCCCCACTTCAACCTGTACCCCCATCCCCAGCACCCTACCCCCGCGCCCTCCGTCCCCGCACCACTACCAATCTCTGTTATTCCTCATCGGTTCGAATACCCGATTGGATGTAGGTGAATTTGTTTGTTTGTAATAGCAAGCTGGTCAGTTCACAAGAGAATGCCAAATTGAGAGCACATCTACATTTTATGTAAGAATCGTTTGGTTTTATAAAACTTTTATTTTGTTTCTAATAAAATTAAATCACTCATTATCAACGAGCTCTTGTCCTCCAATGCCTCCAAGTTCAACATCCACAATAATTATTTAAAAGAATAAATTAAAGAGGACATCAGGATTTTGTGAACAAACTTAAAACTAATTTAAAATGTTTGTATTTTTTAACAAAGAAGTGCTATTTATGACTTTTTAGCTGCAGAAAGTTCAAAAATGTAGAAAATTAGAAAACAGTCCAATGTTTTATGGTAAGGTAACGAACCATTGTAACTAATGAGCTGAAATTTGGCAACAAGCTCATAACTACACACCCTTTTAATTTTTAGGTTTAAGCCATTAGCTGACAAAAAAAAATTGCCAATTCATTAAAATTTCCGGAAATCATATAGTCTTCAGAGTTTTTTTTTTCTTACAATTATAGATAACTAACTGCAAGGCCCGCCTGGACCCCCAACCCACTAACCCCACCCCCATACGCCACTCCCACCCACCACACCCCCCGAACCCCATCCAGCACCTCCCACCTCCCGCATCATGCACTCGTGCCAAACCACCGCCCCCACCTCGCACCGCCTCTGGACCCTCACCTGATCCCCCTGCACCACCCCACCCCCACCATCCCCGGACCCCACCCCACCCTACCCCACTAAGCCACTGGATCCACACTGCTGCACCCCACCCCCGTGACCTACACCCACTACGCCTCTGGACCCTCACCGGAGCCCCCATTACGCCTCTGGACCCTCACCTGAACCCTCCACTCCACCCTGCACACCCGGACCCCGCCCTCCACCAACACCCCTGCACCCTACCCCCGCACCATCACTCCACCCCCGCACCCAGTTTGGTCAAAGAACAAGAATATTCATATTTTGATCTCACCACCCTCTTTTTTGGTGTTTTTTTAAACTAAAGTTGTCAGAAATCACATTCCCTATAACTTTGCTCATAATAAAATTTGCCGTAGAGTTAATAGTTTAGGAGTTATTTGATAATTTTCATTCGTGCGCCTCTCCAAACCCCCTTCTGGGGTCAAAATATCAAAACGTTATATAGCTAAAAACGTAAGTTAGAAGACATCTAAAGTAAATATGAAATTTTATAATAATCCCTTTAGCCGTTTTTGAATCGTGAGCAACTTTTCGGAAACGACGGAAACATACAGACATACAGACAGGAATTTTATTGAGGGTGTTTTCGTTCATAACTTTGCTTGAAACGTGTGAAACCAAAATTTGGCGTGATTTGGAGCAATGTACAGACAAAACCTTAATTTTATATATATAGATTTTGTTTTTTGAATCCTAATTTTAAGAATAAGATAGCTTTAAGAATTATTGGCCAAGTTTTCTTTGAAAATTCTTTTTTTGTGGTTCCCAGAATCCAAAGGGTGCCTCAAAAGCATTTGGTATGTTTGTATGTAGAAGCAATAACTCAAAAACAGTAAATCTCAGAGAAACTTAATTTAGTATATATGCTCAAAGTATCCTAAGACGGTTTTAGTACCCATAAAAAACTCTTCCTGGTAAATTTTGAAATTTTTTGATGTTCGGTTTAAAAGATATAGAAATTCGGTTATTCGCTCATAACTTATTCAAAAAAGCTCCAAATCAATTTTTTTTTTTTGAAATTTTTGTTTTTTTACATACTTTGTAGAAAAAATACAAAAAATTATTTGACTAGAAGTATAAAATAAAATATTATCAAAAAAATCGAACGGTACATACAGTTTTAAAAAGAAGATTAAAATTTTCAAACTCAAAAATCGGATATAAAAACACTCTAAATAATTTTTTTGTATTTTTTTCAAAGAAGTATGTAAAAAAAAATTTCAGAAAAAAATTTTAATTTAGACCATTATATTATGAACGACCAAGTTATGAGAGAAAAACAGAAATTCTATATGTTTTAAACCTGTGATTTGATTTTCTTCGAAAATTCTTTTTTTGTGGTTCCCAGAATCCAAAGGGTGCCTCAAAAGCATTTGGTATGTTTGTATGTGGAAGAAATAACTCAAAATCAGTAAATCTCAGAGAAACTTAATTTAGTATATTTGCTCAAAGTATCCTAGGACAGATTTAGTTCGAAAGGGTCAAATTTAAGTACGCTTTTTTTGACTTTAAAACCATTCTATATCGATATTTTTTTTAATTATAGGTATTTATTTTTTGTTTGTCAGCTAAAATAAGGTTTTATTGTTTGTTTTTCAATTTTTACATTTTATCATGAGCTCCTTATACCTTATATATATTTAATCGGATCTTTGTGACAAAAGTTTTTTTTTTATATAATAAGTAGAATAAATATAACAATAAATTTATTATAAAATACGAAACAGTAAGGAAATTAAAAATGTTAAAATTTAAGTGACGAAAGTTATATAATTTATTTGTTTGGAACTATGAGTTTAGATAGCGGACAGTACATTTATTTAATTTTCATTTTTCACACAGCAAAATTTTCTAAGCAGAATACCGATTCTTGAATAAGTTTATTATTTACTTTAATTTCTTATGAATCCGGCAAGAAAACAACGGTCAGTGGCGAAAAGGAATTAAATTAGATCTATAGTGAAAGTATGTAGCATTGTCTCTATAGGCGAAATGCGCAAACCACATCTCGGCAAGTTGAGCTATAGAGGGTGAGGGAAGGCCTTAAAGTTGTGATTTATACCACCCCCATCTTCATCCCTTAGGTTACTTTACGTTAGTAGTGAACACACGGTGTCAGAGTTGGAGGTTTGTGGCTTGTGTAACGGTGTCTGCCGCCCCAACAGCTCGAATAACTCCCAAACCCTTTCCCATCACCTACGTAGATACACAAACAACCCCCATTCTCTGCATATTATAAAATCAGGGAATATTTTATTATGATTCCGAACGTCAGTGAATTAAAAATTGGGGCATTTCACGTGAAGCGGACAACGAAAAAAATGTGAGGTTTTGAAATTCATTCCTATTTGGCCTAATTGTACTTCTAGAAGGCATGAATGTGAACACACAATTTTTTGGGGAATGAGGTTTAGTTGTCAAGTTATGGACTTCTAAAGAATTGACGTTATTAAATTTCAGATTTTTTGGAAGCAATTTTTCGAATTAAACAAATTTACAATACAATATTAAACATTGTGGTTTATATAGAAAATTTACTGTTCTTAATTATGAAATCAGATTTGAAATTGATATTTTTTTCATGTACAAAACCGGAAGTAAACATTTCAAATCAGAATTTTAATAACTTCAACCGTTTTTACTTTACTAACAGGGTATGGTCAAGTATTGTAATCGTGCATGAAAAAAGTGTTTTTTTTTCGAAATATCTCAAAAACGGCTGAAACTATTTTGATTAAAAAATTGGGCGAAACCATGGCATTTCGGTCTACAAAATAACTCTAAATAAGTGAACATCGAAAAAATTATATTTTTCGAGATAATAACTGTTTTGTCAAAATGTCTGTTAGTCAATTAGTTATTCTGTTAGTACTTGCGTTACCAAATTTTGTGGACGAGCTATCTCAAAAACTAGTGTGAATATAAAAACCAAATTTCACACATAGTTTTGGTGCATTGAGATTAAGAGCTGATTAGATTTTGGTTCATATTTACCCAAAATTAAGGCGGGAGGGGGTTAAAATTATAATATTTTCAAACTAAAAAACAAGAAAAATTAAATATATTATAAAATGAAACCTAAAATAAATTAAAAAAAATTGTGGCACCAAAATTAGGGGAGGGACGTCAAAAAAGAAAGATATAAGCCATTTGAGCAAACTCAACCAAATTTTGTATACATAATCAGTGGGTCCCCAGAACACTAAAAATGCAAAAACAAACCGTCAAAAATGGGGGGTGGGGGTCAAAAAATGAAAATCTAGGCCCTTGTACCAAACTCAACCAGAAGTGTATGGTAAAGTCAAGAAGATGGCCACAACAATAAACGATTTGACATATAGGGCTATGAGGGGATCTCTCCTTAAATTTTAGGCAGAAGAACATATAGAGCGGGTGGCGTATGATTATTTTTTGTGAATACAAAAAAAAAAAAAAAAAAAAAAAGAAATGTGAAATGTGAGCCAGGATTAATCCTGGCTCTCTCATCCACCCGCTCTGAATCTGAATTAATTTGTTCTGAATCTGAAAGTGTGAAAGATTTGTAAATAAATTTGTCTAATGCTCTTTTGTCTTTGTAAGAGGCGGGCCGATCCTCCGAAGCCCAATAAACAAAATATTAAGAAAAATGGAAGTTACATTAGTTTAGGAGATATATGAATTAAAGTAAATACTTTTTTTCTTGGAATGACCATATTATCTCAGTAGCAAAAGCTGCAGCATGTAAGCTTGGCTTTCTTTTCCATACCAAATGCTTTTTCACCCTCACTCAACTCCTTATCTTATTCAAGGCTCAAATTCGCCCCTGTCTCGAATATTGCTCGGATTTGTGGAGAGGAGCCTCCAAGAATTATTTTTTATACCTTGAATGCAATTCAGAGGCGAGCTATCAGACTGATAAGAGATCCTGCTTTTCTTTATTAATATACTTTCAGCTGTTTTGGGGATATTCTAAAGAACGAATCAAAATAATAATAATATAAAAAACATACTTTTTTAATGGATGTTTAGGTACTCCCCATATCCCGAATGCTAAAGTAAAAAGAGGTAGACCGCTGATGAAAGCAAGTGAAAAATAGGCGCCGTGTTCTTCCGTGACCTAAGGTGACTTTTGAAAAAATAGGTCATCCAAGACATAATTAGCAGAAAAAGAGAAAGCAGAAAAAATTTTGTTTTAAAAAAAATGGATGGGGAAGAATCCGTTTCTTGTCAAATTGTTCGCCATGGCGAAGAGCGTTTTTATAATTGAAATGAATCATCTAATTAAAAATTAACAAAAAAATCTTGCCTTCTGACCCTTGGCGATCAAATTTTATGCTAATGAACAATTGCACTGTCTCTAATTAAATAATAAATGAAAGATTTCTTTTCGAGACGTTTTTCTTTTTCATTTTTTACTTTATTGTTCGTCCCGCCGACGACAACCCTTTTGAAGAGAACTTCAAGTTTAAAAGTTAATTAAAAATATAAGCTGTTGAAAAAGAGTTTGGTTCAAAAAAAAAAAAGTTTCCGAAGAAAATAAATGACGATGCCGAAGACGAGAAAAGAAAAACATCCTACCACTTATTATTTTTTCATTCTTGTTAGAGTTAGTATAGCTCAGCGAACGATATTGTACTTTTTCTCAGATATATTTTTAATGTTTTATTTTTTATTTATTTATTTATTTATTATTATTTTTTTTATTCAATTTTTAGCAAATAAAACAAACAAACACAGACACAAAAAAGATATATAGAGAGAGTTGTTGTTTTTTTCGGGGCATTACTTTTGGGAAGTTGGCAGTTAGAAGTTCGTGTTAGAGAGAGAATAATTGCCCCAAACACTCTGCTGAAAAGCAGAGGGGATTGAACTTTCCAACTTTTATTTCAAAATAATTGCAAAAAACATGTTAAGAGTTTAATGAAAGAAAGCAAAAAGAAAGTAATTCAGGTAGCATAAAAAGTATCGATTAAAAAAACGATTTGAGAGGTGGGATACCTTTAATAAAATTAGAATAGATATTTATTAAAACAATATAAACACTAAAAGCATCGTTTTAATCAATATTTTCCAATCAATCACTGAGGGCCATGGAGAGAAAGTTATTATTAAATTGAAGGAGACAATAAAAGAGTGTGTCTTCTGCTGGAATTATAAATTTTATTTATTTATAACGAGACTATAGTTTCGAGGGCTTTGCCCTCTTCATCAGTCTATTACAATGTATTCACAGGAATTAATTTATGAATGAAAGTTTTACATTTTTCATGTGTTAAGGTTATAAATTACATAGAGTGGGCAAGTTAAGAATTGACACTTCTTTATTATTATTAAAGCCTCAATAAATATCAATACTCGCTTCATTGGCTGCGCTAAATTTTTATGCAAATAACTATATCAAGACTATTAAATAGCAAATAGCGTATTCGACTAATTACACCTACACAGCACTCGGGCGTTCTGATCATGCATATTTAAAATTTTTGCTGATAAATTTCAAAGTAATGAACGTATTTTATTAAAAAAAAAAAAATACAAATATACACTCAACAGCAAAAAAAACCAGCCACTTGATAATTTTTATTTTTTATTTTTTGATAAAATGAATTAAAATAAATTTCTCATAAAATAACCGAACCAAAATATTTTTAATAATAATAGACCTAGTTTAAAATGTTAACACTTTTGATTAATTCATAGAATCTTAATATTATATCGAAAATAAAAAAAAAACGAATTTAATGAAAATCGATCATTTATTCTTTGTCTTCGAAACTGTTCATACTTTTATCGTATAAAAGCTCATATAAGAGACATAAAAAGACATTTTTTTAATTAATCATGTTTTTTTTAATAGATAGCCGTTATAATTATCTGTTTTTTAAAATTATATGTATTAAGCCAAAAAAAATTAAAAATACCATATTTTCTTTAGAAATAATTTTTTTAATTACCTACTATCAAAACATGGAAATATTTTTTTTAATATTGTACTTATTCATTTTATCTAAAAATTATCAAGTGGCCGGTTTTTTTGCTTTTGAGTGTAGTAGACTGGGGGAAGACGCCATAGCTTTTAACTTTATTTTATATAAAATATCACATTGGTTTTATTTTTAACCAACCATTTTATAAAGAATATAAGTACTTTTGTAATTAATAAACAAATAAATTCCACTTTGAAAAACTATTTTTTACCTAAAAAAAAATTGTAAACGTTTCCATTTCGGCATCTACCCTAAGATTGGGGGAAGACGCCTTATGGGGAATCAATGCATAGTGTTATTAAATCAATTGCAAAACAATGAAATACTTACATTAATGATCATATTACATGTACCTATATCCAAATAACATTACTTTTTATTTTTTTTAATGTTCCTTTTTCCTTTAAATTAATATTTCTGCTTTTGAAAGCTTTTTGCAGGTCATTTTCTTTCCATGATCCTCGATTAGACTTTTCTATGTATGTCCGCGGAATTTTTGGAAAGAAACCACCGGATTAGTTTCCAAAAATTAATTTGAAATGTATAGTAATACAAACCAGCATCTTACACCAACGCAAACACAACGGCATCTTACCCCGAAAAAATGTTCGCCGACTTCCCCCAAAGCATTGGACAAGACGCCGGCCCCCTAGCACCAAACAGTGGCAGACGGGGGTCATTAAGCGACTAATAGAAAGTCCACATTTCAAACTCACTAAAACTAAACGAGTTATTTCTCTTCTATCAAAACTACGGCTAATATGAATAAGTAAAGTATGTTTGGATATGATTTCGGGTACTTACCATAGCAATCGGGATGACAAAATCATTTAAAAACACTAGTTAAAACTGTGATTATTCAACAAAAACTATTTGTAAACTCTCACTGGACACGGGTCTTCATTCCAACTTACTGGCAAGCTGTTTCCCGGATGCGTGTGGGTGAACCACGTGATAAGGCATCTTGTACAATACGCCGTCTCATCCCAATCTAGGCTAATAATTCCTCTCCTGGACTAAAACTTGTCAGGACTTGTTTTTTAGATCTTTGCACGCACTTACATGGCAATAGATATTGGATAGTTTTAATTAGGAATTAACTGTAATTCTATTAAAACTATCTATCTATTCTATTATTCTATTATTATTAATTAATTCTATTCAATTTATTTTTGGAAAAATAAATAAAATAAAATTTTTAAATTATATATAGAAGCGATTAAAAAATCTAAGGATGACAAAAACACAAGGATTTTATTAAAATAGTTAACCCGAAGATTTGAGTATCTTTTTTTGAAAAATAGATGAATTGTTTTCAAAAATACAGCTCCCGGTTTAAACCAAATATTTAAAATTATTTAATTTTAATTCTTAGAATTTAAATTTTAAGGTAAGAAATCAAAGATTTTAGTAGAAATATAAATCTTAGATTTTTGACCTTAAAATTTAAATTCTTCCTTGACAAGGATTTTAATTGAAAGACAAAATATTGATTTGCTTAGATTTGTTGTTGGTATTATTCTTCTAAAAGGAAATAAAATCGAATTAGAGGATGCTCTGAACTGAATTCACCGAATTTTAGTATGTAGATGGGATCAAAAAAAAAATTAATAAGAGCAAGATTAAAGTCTGTTTGTACAATGAAAAGACAAAGGAGACAGGAGTGGATAAAAATAAGCTGACAGAACTTGGAAAAATTTAAGGAATGCTAGGCGTAACTCTAGGGTCTGACCGTTCATGGAATGAGCATATCTCAACCACTGCTAAAGCTGCAGCGCGCAAGCTTGGTCTCCTATTTAGGTCTAGACGCTGTTTTACTCCCAATCAACTTCTTATACTGTACAAGGCTCAAATTCGTCCCTGTCTCGAATATGGCTCTCATCTGTGGAGGGTGTCTCCAAGCATTCTCTATGCAAAATTTTCTAAAGCAGAATACCGATTCTTGAATAAGTTTATTATTTACTTTAATTTCTTATGAATCCGGCAAGAAAACAACGGTCAGTGGCGAAAAGGAATTAAATTAGATCTATAGTGAAAGTATGTAGCATTGTATCTATAGGCGAAATGCGCAAACCACATCTCGGCAAGTTGAGCTATAGAGGGTGAGGGAAGGCCTTAAAGTTGTGATTTATACCACCCCCATCTTCATCCCTTAGGTTACTTTACGTTAGTAGTGAACACACGGTGTCAGAGTTGGAGGTTTGTGGCTTGTGTAACGGTGTCTGCCGCCCCAACAGCTCGAATAACTCCCAAACCCTTTCCCATCACCTACGTAGATACACAAACAACCCCCATTCTCTGCATATTATAAAATCAGGGAATATTTTATTATGATTCCGAACGTCAGTGAATTAAAAATTGGGGCATTTCACGTGAAGCGGACAACGAAAAAAATGTGAGGTTTTGAAATTCATTCCTATTAGGCCTAATTGTACTTCTAGAAGGCATGAATGTGAACACACAATTTTTTTGGGGAATGAGGTTTAGTTGTCAAGTTATGGACTTCTAAAGAATTGACGTTATTAAATTTCAGATTTTTTGGAAGCAATTTTTTGAATTAAACAAATTTACAATACAATATTAAACATTGTGGTTTATATAGAAAATTTACTGCTCTTAATTATGAAATCAGATTTGAAATTGATATTTTTTTCATGTACAAAACCGGAAGTAAACATTTCAAATCAGAATTTTAATAACTTCAACCGTTTTTACTTTACTAACAGGGTATGGTCAAGTATTGTAATCGTGCATGAAAAAGTGTTTTTTTTTCGAAATATCTCAAAAACGGCTGAAACTATTTTGATTAAAAAATTGGGCGAAACCATGGCATTTCGGTCTACAAAATAACTCTAAATAAGTGAACATCGAAAAAATTATATTTTTCGAGATAATAACTGTTTTGTCAAAATGTCTGTTAGTCAATTAGTTATTCTGTTAGTACTTGCGTTACCAAATTTTGTGGACGAGCTATCTCAAAAACTAGTGTGAATATAAAAACCAAATTTCACACATAGTTTTGGTGCATTGAGATTAAGAGCTGATTAGATTTTGGTTCATATTTACCCAAAATTAAGGCGGGGAGGGGGTTAAAATTATAATATTTTCAAACTAAAAAACAAGAAAAATTAAATATATTATAAAATGAAACCTAAAATAAATTAAAAAAATTGTGGCACCAAAATTAGGGGAGGGACGTCAAAAAAGAAAGATATAAGCCATTTGAGCAAACTCAACCAAATTTTGTATACATAATCAGTGGGTCCCCAGAACACTAAAAATGCAAAAACAAACCGTCAAAAATGGGGGGTGGGGGTCAAAAAATGAAAATCTAGGCCCTTGTACCAAACTCAACCAGAAGTGTATGGTAAAGTCAAGAAGATGGCCACAACAATAAACGATTTGACATATAGGGCTATGAGGGGATCTCTCCTTAAATTTTAGGCAGAAGAACATATAGAGCGGGTGGCGTATGATTATTTTTTGTGAATACAAAAAAAAAAAAAAAAAAAAAAAGAAATGTGAAATGTGAGCCAGGATTAATCCTGGCTCTCTCATCCACCCGCTCTGAATCTGAATTAATTTGTTCTGAATCTGAAAGTGTGAAAGATTTGTAAATAAATTTGTCTAATGCTCTTTTGTCTTTGTAAGAGGCGGGCCGATCCTCCGAAGCCCAATAAACAAAATATTAAGAAAAATGGAAGTTACATTAGTTTAGGAGATATATGAATTAAAGTAAATACTTTTTTTCTTGGAATGACCATATTATCTCAGTAGCAAAAGCTGCAGCATGTAAGCTTGGCTTTCTTTTCCATACCAAATGCTTTTTCACCCTCACTCAACTCCTTATCTTATTCAAGGCTCAAATTCGCCCCTGTCTCGAATATTGCTCGGATTTGTGGAGAGGAGCCTCCAAGAATTATTTTTATACCTTGAATGCAATTCAGAGGCGAGCTATCAGACTGATAAGAGATCCTGCTTTTCTTTATTAATATACTTTCAGCTGTTTTGGGGATATTCTAAAGAACGAATCAAAATAATAATAATATAAAAAACATACTTTTTTAATGGATGTTTAGGTACTCCCCATATCCCGAATGCTAAAGTAAAAAGAGGTAGACCGCTGATGAAAGCAAGTGAAAAATAGGCGCCGTGTTCTTCCGTGACCTAAGGTGACTTTTGAAAAAATAGGTCATCCAAGACATAATTAGCAGAAAAAGAGAAAGCAGAAAAAATTTTGTTTTAAAAAAAATGGATGGGGAAGAATCCGTTTCTTGTCAAATTGTTCGCCATGGCGAAGAGCGTTTTATAATTGAAATGAATCATCTAATTAAAAATTAACAAAAAAATCTTGCCTTCTGACCCTTGGCGATCAAATTTTATGCTAATGAACAATTGCACTGTCTCTAATTAAATAATAAATGAAAGATTTCTTTTCGAGACGTTTTTCTTTTTCATTTTTTACTTTATTGTTCGTCCCGCCGACGACAACCCTTTTGAAGAGAACTTCAAGTTTAAAAGTTAATTAAAAATATAAGCTGTTGAAAAAGAGTTTGGTTCAAAAAAAAAAAAGTTTCCGAAGAAAATAAATGACGATGCCGAAGACGAGAAAAGAAAAACATCCTACCACTTATTATTTTTTCATTCTTGTTAGAGTTAGTATAGCTCAGCGAACGATATTGTACTTTTTCTCAGATATATTTTTAATGTTTTATTTTTTATTTATTTATTTATTTATTATTATTTTTTTTATTCAATTTTTAGCAAATAAAACAAACAAACACAGACACAAAAAAGATATATAGAGAGAGTTGTTGTTTTTTTCGGGGCATTACTTTTGGGAAGTTGGCAGTTAGAAGTTCGTGTTAGAGAGAGAATAATTGCCCCAAACACTCTGCTGAAAAGCAGAGGGGATTGAACTTTCCAACTTTTATTTCAAAATAATTGCAAAAAACATGTTAAGAGTTTAATGAAAGAAAGCAAAAAGAAAGTAATTCAGGTAGCATAAAAAGTATCGATTAAAAAAACGATTTGAGAGGTGGGATACCTTTAATAAAATTAGAATAGATATTTATTAAAACAATATAAACACTAAAAGCATCGTTTTAATCAATATTTTCCAATCAATCACTGAGGGCCATGGAGAGAAAGTTATTATTAAATTGAAGGAGACAATAAAAGAGTGTGTCTTCTGCTGGAATTATAAATTTTATTTATTTATAACGAGACTATAGTTTCGAGGGCTTTGCCCTCTTCATCAGTCTATTACAATGTATTCACAGGAATTAATTTATGAATGAAAGTTTTACATTTTTCATGTGTTAAGGTTATAAATTACATAGAGTGGGCAAGTTAAGAATTGACACTTCTTTATTATTATTAAAGCCTCAATAAATATCAATACTCGCTTCATTGGCTGCGCTAAATTTTTATGCAAATAACTATATCAAGACTATTAAATAGCAAATAGCGTATTCGACTAATTACACCTACACAGCACTCGGGCGTTCTGATCATGCATATTTAAAATTTTTGCTGATAAATTTCAAAGTAATGAACGTATTTTATTAAAAAAAAAAAATACAAATATACACTCAACAGCAAAAAAAACCAGCCACTTGATAATTTTTATTTTTTATTTTTTGATAAAATGAATTAAAATAAATTTCTCATAAAATAACCGAACCAAAATATTTTTAATAATAATAGACCTAGTTTAAAATGTTAACACTTTTGATTAATTCATAGAATCTTAATATTATTTCGAAAATAAAAAAAAAACGAATTTAATGAAAATCGATCATTTATTCTTTGTCTTCGAAACTGTTCATACTTTTATCGTATAAAAGCTCATATAAGAGACATAAAAAGACATTTTTTTAATTAATCATGTTTTTTTTTAATAGATAGCCGTTATAATTATCTGTTTTTTAAAATTATATGTATTAAGCCAAAAAAAATTAAAAATACCATTTTTTCTTTAGAAATAATTTTTTTAATTACTATCTATCAAAACATGGAAATATTTTTTTTAATATTGTACTTATTCATTTTATCTAAAAATTATCAAGTGGCCGGTTTTTTTGCTTTTGAGTGTAGTAGACTGGGGGAAGACGCCATAGCTTTTAACTTTATTTTATATAAAATATCACATTGGTTTTATTTTTAACCAACCATTTTATAAAGAATATAAGTACTTTTGTAATTAATAAACAAATAAATTCCACTTTGAAAAACTATTTTTTACCTAAAAAAAAATTGTAAACGTTTCCATTTCGGCATCTACCCTAAGATTGGGGGAAGACGCCTTATGGGGAATCAATGCATAGTGTTATTAAATCAATTGCAAAACAATGAAATACTTACATTAATGATCATATTACATGTACCTATATCCAAATAACATTACTTTTTATTTTTTTTAATGTTCCTTTTTCCTTTAAATTAATATTTCTGCTTTTGAAAGCTTTTTGCAGGTCATTTTCTTTCCATGATCCTCGATTAGACTTTTCTATGTATGTCCGCGGAATTTTTGGAAAGAAACCACCGGATTAGTTTCCAAAAATTAATTTGAAATGTATAGTAATACAAACCAGCATCTTACACCAACGCAAACACAACGGCATCTTACCCCGAAAAAATGTTCGCCGACTTCCCCCAAAGCATTGGACAAGACGCCGGCCCCCCTAGCACCAAACAGTGGCAGACGGGGGTCATTAAGCGACTAATAGAAAGTCCACATTTCAAACTCACTAAAACTAAACCAGTTATTTCTCTTCTATCAAAACTACGGCTAATATGAATAAGTAAAGTATGTTTGGATATGATTTCGGGTACTTACCATAGCAATCGGGATGACAAAATCATTTAAAAACACCAGTTAAAACTGTGATTATTCAACAAAAACTATTTGTAAACTCTCACTGGACACGGGTCTTCATTCCAACTTACTGGCAAGCTGTTTCCCGGATGCGTGTGGGTGAACCACGTGATAAGGCATCTTGTACAATACGCCGTCTCATCCCAATCTAGGCTAATAATTCCTCTCCTGGACTAAAACTTGTCAGGACTTGTTTTTTAGATCTTTGCACGCACTTACATGGCAATAGATATTGGATAGTTTTAATTAGGAATTAACTGTAATTCTATTAAAACTATCTATCTATTCTATTATTCTATTATTATTAATTAATTCTATTCAATTTATTTTTGGAAAAATAAATAAAATAAAATTTTTAAATTATATAGAGAAGCGATTAAAAAATCTAAGGATGACAAAAACACAAGGATTTTATTAAAATAGTTAACCCGAAGATTTGAGTATCTTTTTTTGAAAAATAGATGAATTGTTTTCAAAAATACAGCTCCCGGTTTAAACCAAATATTTAAAATTATTTAATTTTAATTCTTAGAATTTAAATTTTAAGGTAAGAAATCAAAGATTTTAGTAGAAATATAAATCTTAGATTTTTGACCTTAAAATTTAAATTCTTCCTTGACAAGGATTTTAATTGAAAGACAAAATATTGATTTGCTTAGATTTGTTGTTGGTATTATTCTTCTAAAAGGAAATAAAATCGAATTAGAGGATGCTCTGAACTGAATTCACCGAATTTTAGTATGTAGATGGGATCAAAAAAAAATTAATAAGAGCAAGATTAAAGTCTGTTTGTACAATGAAAAGACAAAGGAGACAGGAGTGGATAAAAATAAGCTGACAGAACTTGGAAAAATTTAAGGAATGCTAGGCGTAACTCTAGGGTCTGACCGTTCATGGAATGAGCATATCTCAACCACTGCTAAAGCTGCAGCGCGCAAGCTTGGTCTCCTATTTAGGTCTAGACGCTGTTTTACTCCCAATCAACTTCTTATACTGTACAAGGCTCAAATTCGTCCCTGTCTCGAATATGGCTCTCATCTGTGGAGGGGTGTCTCCAAGCATTCTCTTGCTACACTGGATGCAATTCAGAAGCGAGCAATTAAACTAATAGCAGACCCGGCTCTAACCAACTCACTCGACTCCCTGGCTCACCGAAGAACCGTTTCTGCCCTTTCCCTGTACTACAGATACTATCACCGTGTCTGTTCAGTCGAGCTGAAATCAATTATCCCCCCTAAAGCCCTCATTACGAGAAACACGCGGTTTTCGAACGCTCAGCACCCCTTCGCTGTCAAATTGGATAAAAGTCGAACAAGCGCTTTCGCCAACTCTTTTATCCCTATGACCTCCAGAGACTGGAACTCGCTCCCTTCCACCATCTTTCCCGCGACTTATAACCCTCAGCTATTTAAGACCCGTATCCATAGATACCTTCGACCCCCGCCCAGCCCATCAAATTCTTTCTTCTTCTTTTCAAGATGGGGAGCCAACGGGGTTGCACCTTTTTGGTGTATATCCTTCTCTCATCATTTTCATTAAAAAAATCTTTAAAAGGATCTCAAGGAGTTGGACAAGACTTTAAATCAAACTCAAAGGTTTTTAATTAAATAAGCCAAACATTTCGCCACTAATTCGTGACTTCCACAGTGGGTCACTTGATAAACTTATTTGTCAAGAGTTCTAGCTATAAGAAAAAATATTTTTTAAGGATATGTTTTTCCCAAACATCAATAATTTGTCATTAAAACAAAGATACTCGAAAATCATAAGATGGTGTCATCTATTAAATCCGATGGAATGGAATATTCGTAATCATATGTCAGAGGGGTTGTTTTTCACCCCCTCGGGAATCGAACCCGAGTGCCAGTAACAGCTATCCGGGCCACCTGGCTCACCTGCGGGATACGAACCTCTCTGACATATGCAAACGCGTAAAATATTTTACTCAAAGATTGTTATCTTAATTTGTAAAATTTCGCGATATAGTGATTCTAAATTTAAACATATAGCCATGCCATATGATTTAAATAAAGGTGGTTGAGTGTTTCGAATTTTGAAGAAATTCAAAATTCGAAGGGCAATGGAATGACTTTTCCCAATTTAATATGAAAGATGTTAATTTGCCGATTGGTAATAAAGTAAGTAAATTTGAATCTATTACCATCTGCAAATTAATATCTTTCATATAAAACAAAGATAAAAAAAACAATTAAGATTGTCTCTTGTTATACAACTATAATTATAATTATATATATGTATATGTTTATCTTTGTTTAAATGACAAATTATTGATGTTTTGGAAAAGACATACCCTTTAAAAATATTTTTTCTTATAGTATAGAACTCATGACAAATATGTTTATCAAATGAGCCACTGACGAAGTCACGATCAGTGACGAAATGTTTGGACCATTCAATTAAAAAACTTTGCGTTTGATTTAGTCTTGTCCAACTCCCTACTAACATTTTAATGTATGTACAATTGTTCATATATGGGGTTAATTTGTATTTTTTTGAAAGAATCCATTTTTCAAATTATATATTTATATCAATCTGAATTAAAATAAAAAATCTAATTCAACATTCTTTGGGTTTAATATATTTCTAGGTTAGGTGTGATATTTTTTTCAATAAAAAGTTGAATAAATTGCGAAATGGTTTGCGACAAGTTTACTCCGTGTGTGTTTGATTGGTGATCAATAGGGCCTCGGAGATGTGAGTTGGAACCAAGGTCGGATGGGCACAAGGGCCAGGCTGGATCGATGCACGGTGCACTCTGCACACACCAAACAACCACCCTCTTTCTTACACCTGAATGCCTAATACACTTTCCCCATTCACTTGGTTTTTTAAAAAACGATTTTAGAAAAAATAAAATAAAAAACATCAAAACATCCATTAAATAAAATTGAGTCATTTTCGTTTTTAGGATATTAGAGGAGGGAGCCAATGGTCTTGTTAAAAGCACCAATTTCGGTACGATCAGTGAAATTAAGTACAATGTAGAGAGAACCGTTTAAATAAGTAGTTCTTAATAGAAGCCAGGCCGCCTCAATACTTACGTGTTTTTACTTTATATTAAAGAAATGATTTTTTTTTAATTAAAATACCAAAATGAGGGTCAGGTTGGCTGAGTGGCTAGAGACACTGATCAAGCTAGCCCGAGTTCAAGCCCGGTTCACTGGACATATTTGACCGACTATAATCTGATCCTTACACAGATTTACACACACACAAAATCACACTTATTAACTGTGATTGGCTAAACATTTAGTTCCCTAGACCAATAAAAAAAAAAATAATTTGCAAGTGCGTTTTCAGGTACAGTAGATTTATATTCTCGTATATATCGAATTGATAAACTTATTTTTTAAACTCTGTTAAAACTTAAAGAATAGTAATTGTAAAATAAGATCATTCTTCATTATGGATATATTATATTCCATTTCATTTAAATAGAATAATAGTTATAAAAAATGTAATTTAAAAACAACTATGAGTATTTCATTGATGATAAATAAAAGTCACAAGACTGAAATTCTATAATAATTTTTTTTTTTTTTTAATTTTTTCCCCAGCATCTCACATTTTCTCCATTAACATTCATGAAAAAGTTACATATATTTAATTATACGTAGGTATACGTATCAACGTTTTTATATTAATATATATTATTATTATTATTATTTAAATTTGACATTAGATTTTTTGAAGGAGGCAATAAAAGAGTATCTTCTGCTGGAATTATAAATTTTTAATTTATAATTCTATTAGATATTAATCATTATTTATCATTAATTTTTTTTGTAAACTTACATTCATTAATTTATGTGAATCAATTGTAATAGAATGATGAAGAGGGCAAAGCCCTCGAAACTATAGTCTCGTTATAAATAAATTAAAATTGAATGTAATGGAAGGCAGTCCAGGGGTAGTGAGGAAAGAAAAAAATAACACATATCCCTAGTAGCACAATGTTTCAAACTATATAGTAACTAACTGAAGGTTTTCTACATTTTATTCGATAGCGACTCTATTGTAGGGAATTTTTGTCAAATATTGAGTGAAAATAATATTTGAACTTATATATTTCTAACTTGAAATAATGATATTAAATAAATTTTAATTTTCTCATTAATATATCAAAGAATAATTGATGACGTATCAATTATTCTTTGATATATTAATGAGAAAATTAAAATTTATATAGTAACTATATAGTGCCTATATAGATTCTCAAAATATATATAGTTTGAAACATTATGCTACTAGGGATCAAATAAGGTGTAATTTATTGGAATCCTTCCTCCTTTCCTTTCAAACCGTCGTTTCGGAGGATTCTTCCCCCTTCTTCAGGGTTTCAAGGAAAATAAAGGAGGGAAGAATCCTCGGAAACGTCGGTTTGAAAGGAAAGGAGGAAGGATTCCAATAAATTACACCTTATTTGATATGTGTTAATTTTTTCTTTCCTCACTACCCCTGTGCTGCCTTCCATTACATTCAATTAAAAGTTCTACCAGTCCGTCACTCTCCAGAAAAAATTTCGTTGTAAAAAAATAAATTAAAAATGTATAATTCCAGCAGAAGACACATTCTTTTATTGTCTCCTTCAATTTATAAAAATTCTGCTACTCTCGGCAAAAATAAATTTTCAATTTAAATTAGATTTTTTAAGAATATATTTTGGAATTTTCGCCTCAAATGAATACTGCTTTGTGTGAGTGAGGATAGGATTACATCTTGTGATTTAAGCTCAACATTTCCTGAGATGGAAATCGTCGATCTTTCAAAATGAATCAGCCTATCCTATAAAAAAATCTTAAATTTCTTCTAATTCTATTGCTATAAGTAATCTATGTATGACTTGGTTATAGCCCTCTTAATTATTTCCGATCTTATATATTGAGAGTTCTTAGAAATGGATTAGTCCAGAAATTCTCGAATCATCTTTATTTATTTATTTTTTTCTATTATTTCTATTTTAATTAATAGTTTCTCAGTGAGAACAATTCTTATTCGACTAAAACTCGTCTGTGCTTGTTTTCGACATGCTTGAACTGAAAATATACCAGCCAGAGACTTCAAACCTTCTAATCGCACTCTTTTCGAATAAATCATTCATTTTAATTCCTATGCAACAATTTTATTTCATTTAGAGAACCAATATACTTTTCAAAAAAAAATGTTTTTTATAGAAATATTTGAAACATCATTTTTAGAGAGTCTTGTGTTGGTGCGAGGTGAAACATATTTTAATAAAAGAAAAGTAAAAATATTTTTTTGGATTTGAAACAACGGATAATAATTTGAAAATTTAAAGATCCTCCTGAAATTTTGAATTCGACCTTATATATTTATGAAAATACTCTAAATGTTCGTTGAGATTTTAGGAATGCGCCGCATCCACAGTATCCATTGCCCGCGCGCCACTGATAGGTATATGTTTATTTGCAACAAGTATAGAACACAATGAGAATAAAAAATGTTTCGATATCTAAAAAGCCATAAGAAAAACTTAGTTTTAAAGAAGAGTTACATTATTCAAGTTTCGTCTAAGTAAACTACTCAAGTCGGCTTGCCATATAACTAGGTCAGACTAAGGTTCTCATGCAAGCGTTTCTTCAAGTTTACAAATTCCCTATTTTGGTGCAAGTCGACCTGCAATTTACATGAAATTCGCACGATGTTATTCAACTTCAGGCTGGTGGAATATTTACAGACATTCTAATTGCGCGGTCTGGAATTATCCCCAGATCCTATTTGTATAAAGCAGAAAATTTCCAAGCGTTGTTTTTTCCCCAATTTCTTTTTTCCCTTGTGGTTGGATGCAAAAAAGTAGCTCTAATTCGATTTCTTTCCCTGTCTTTCATGTCGATAATCGTATTAGAGAACGATGTAACGAGAAGAAGGAAAACATTTTAAACAAATAATATTTGAAAATAAGAGAAAAAAAAACTAATATTATTATACCAAGAAAGTGTCGAAAGAAGACATAGTAGAAAAACCGAATGGTATTAATATTAGCCCTTTAACGATAAATTATCTCGGTCTCTGATAAAGTAAATTATCCCTTAAGTATATAATGAAAACCGGATTCTATAGGCTTAAATTAGTTAATATTCGGGTGATAAAAAAAATATATAAAATGCGGTGTGTGGTTTTTAATTAAATTCCAACTCTTCAAAAAAAAAGAAGAGGTGTTTAAAAAAGTAAAGGAAAAAAATTTAATATAGAATATTTAATTATGGAGGTGGGCACGTGATGAGACCACGGGTTCAGGATTAATTCAATTTCCGAGTTAACATGATTGCAATTGGTTTTGGTTACGGATGCCAGCCGCAAAATGAATAATTTTTTATGCAATTCTATTGTTGAAACATGATGAAGTAAATAATAGGACCTGTTGCGGCTCATCAATTTATATAACTTTTCTCCAGTGTCACATATTTGAGCTGTATATTGAATTATGTTTACTTTAGAATCAATGGAAGTTAGCTAAATATTATACAGTGTGCCCACTAGCTGTCTCTTTTTAGCTTATAAGTAGAGACCGGATTTTTATGCAGTAAAAATTGCCAAAATATGCAGTTAAAAAAGCTGAAATATACAAGTAATATGTAGCAAAAGATAGCAAAATAAATTTTTTTATTTACTAAAAAATTAAAATTGAAAACAAAAAGACTATATATTTGGAGAAGTGATATGAAAAGAATAAAATGATAAAGTAAGCTATAGACACCAAATGTCAAATATGTACTTTTATTGCATAAAACATTGCACAAAATACTGATTTTATTTAATATATTAGAAAATCTTAAAACTCAAAGAAATAAAAGGTGCACTTGATTAAAATCAACATAATAAATTTAATAATGTTTCAAAAATGTGATCGAATCGGGAGGGGGGGGGATAGTTTAATTTAACAGTCACGATTGAATTGTATTGCTTTTATTTTTTTATATTAACAAACTTTTCTTATTGAAAATTGTATTTGAACGGCTATAATCTGATCCCTACAATAATTTACAAACGCTTCCACACACACACACGAACACTCAATGGACAAAATGGGCTATAGTTGCCGAAGGTCGTTAAAAAAAAATAAAGAAATAAAGAAATAATTAACAAAGAATCTCAAAAATAATTACAATTTGATTGTAATTGTGAATAATTTATGTTTACAACTATTTGTCTAAATTATCTTTTATGTTATTATGTCTACGGTCACTTGAAATTGATTTATATAATGAAAAGAAGCGCTCCACATCCACTGGAGGCGAATATAAAGGAATTTAAGCCCCCCACTTTTACTTTGGAAGAAAAATATTGCAAACTTTTCGTCATTTTCGTGTAAAATATAATATCTAGTACAACAGAATAATAAGAAAAATGAGTGTGTTGTTGGTTTGTAGCTTGTTCAAATCCTTTGTAATCCAACTTCCTATTTCATAGTCCAACACTACAATACGTGTCGTTGAGGCCTATTTCAGTTTTCTGCGAATTAAAATTAGTATCCTCATGTTTTATTTAATCTTTTTTTTCATTCTTTCTCCGAAAAATTACTTTTAAAACCTCTGTATTTGGCGCGAAATATGCAATTTTAAGCAGTATTAAATTTAACCCATAGTATCCTAGATTCGGATAGATAATTGGTCTCCTGAGTCGTACTTGGCGGCAAACAAAATATGCAATTGCATAGGAATCGGGTCTCTACTTATTTCAAGTTTATTTTTTAATTAAACTTTTTTAGGGAAAATGTGATCTTAGTGAAAAATTATCTTAATGATAATTATGTAAATATTGCATGCTCTTTATATTTTTATTTTTTGACAAAATAATAATAATTTTATTAAAGCTTTTAAAGGTTTCGAGAAGGCCATTAGAGTTGCAGCATATGCGCTTAACATAACCTAAATAGGATTTGAACCCCGACCTTGTTTCCCTTTAAAGTTGAAGCCCTTTAGCAAACTCCTTCGGCAAAGTCACTTTGACAATTTTGGCTTTCAGGGAAGATGCCAAACTAAATTTCTAGTTGGAATAAAAATAAAAAGACTTTTCTAAAAATTCAATTTTACCTTTTTTTATTTATTTATTTTATCTTCGCCTTAGAATCACAATTTCTACTATCGATTCTTCTCAGTCGTTTGCCTCAATTATTGAGGCGTCGTGGTCTTTTTCTTAAAAAAGACGCGGTATGTTCGTGGGCAGATAATTTACTTTCTTTCACATCGCAGTTTTTTTATTAAATACTATTGATTTTATTTTAGTCCAATTTTAAATCAGGAGTAAAAATTATTAACAAAGTCTTTCATCGACCTTTTCATATTTTTCTCATTGATGATCACTTAATACAATTTCTACTAATTAAATTTTTATTTACATAACTACAATTGTCTTGAATATTGCTCTCATTTGTGGAGAGGGGTCTCCAAGCATTCTCTTAATACCTTAGATGGAATTCAGAGGCGAGCTATCAGACTGCTAGGCGATCCTACATTAACTGACACTCTCGACTCCCTAGCCCATCGTAGATCTGTCTCCGCCCTTTCCCTTTTTTATAGATATTACCATGGCTTTTGTTCTGACGAAATAAAATCGATAATCCCACCAAGGGCTTCATTTGCGCGAAATACACGATTTTCTAAAATTCAACACCCCTACGCGCTTAAACTGGATACTAATCGAACAAACGCATTCGCCAATTCATTTATACCTATGACATCTAGAGACTGCAACTCTCTTCCCCCAACCGTCTTTCCAGCAACTTATAACCTTCAATCTTTCAAGACCAGCATCCACAGATACCTTCGACTACTACCCAATCCATAAATTCTCCCCTTATCTTCACGTTACAAGGGTCCACCACGGACTACAGACGGTTCGTACCTTCTTGGTGCAACTTCTTCTTGTATCAATATCATTATAAAAAAACAAAAACAATTGCATATTTATTTCCAAATTTGAAATAGATTAAGTGAAATAGATATGATTAACAAAAATTAATTAATAAAAAAATCACGAGTTAGTTTCATCTACTAATTTCGAGTTGTCATAGATAATTTTATTACATGTCAGAAGAATTCTGTTCACATCCTCGATAATATCGATTCTGAGTGCCAAAAATACTGATTCCGGTCATTTGGTTAGTCTGTGAGGTGTACCCATCTGACATTTAATAAAAATTATTCATTCCAACAGTGATTTAGTAGATGGCATACTCTCATGATTTCATTAGAAATTCAAATTTAAAGTCTGCTATTATCAAAAATGTCAACTTTTATAATTATACAAATAAGAATTATCATTCCAATTCCTTTTGATTTTAAAAAAAAATTCAAAATTTGAAACACTCAACTATCTTTATTTAAACTAAATATATGACATGGTTATGTGTTTTAAATTGAAGTTACTAAATCACCAAATGAAGAGTGAATTTAGTGGGATATAAACGATATGCCAAATGGGTAACCAATCGACCCAGACTACTATTTTTGGCCATTTTAAAAGTGAATTAGGTATATTTAAAAAAATGTAGACAATTCTAGTTAAAGAGATCTTTATAGGGATAACTTAGGGGTGAACCGCGACCTAATATGCTGTACACCTACTTCCACTTGTACTTCTAAATATTTCCAAGTACTTCCAAATATTTCCAAGGACTTTCAAATATTTCCAAGTACTTCCAAATATTTCCAAGTACTTCTAAATATTTCCAAGTACTTTCAAAATACTTCCAAAGAGGTGTACATCTACTTCTAATCGCGGATCACCCCTCGGGGATAACTATCACACCATAATAAATAAGTATTTTTTATTTTCTATCGAAAATTCGACCCTTCTCAAAATAATTATTCGATTACTATTTTAGTACCTACAATTTTTGATTTCTGGCTGATTGGATGCGTATAACTTGTAAATTTCAAGTGGTTCATATTTACTTTACGAAGTAGGTCATTCCATGTCATGACACCCACACCCTCAGATTTTGATGAAACTTGGCACAAGTGATTCTATTACTATCCTGATAACACCTGCAAAAAATGTTTGCTAAATCAATTATAGTTTTTTTTATCTATTAATTTTTTAGTTTCTTTAATTTGGCGTTATCCGAGTCTCGGAAATCGCGTCTTTATATGTGCACTCACAACTTGAAAAATATTTTCCTTGTAAATTATTCAAGATATCATCATGAAATTTTGCAGAAAGTTTGTATCTTATATCTTATATCTAAAAGCAGATAAAAATGATATTATTAATCTAATCTCAATTCCTCAAAAAACTAAAAATATTTTAATAGAAATTTAACAATCTGGTTTTTGTTTTATAAAAATCACAATAAAAAAAGTCTCTGGAATAATAGAATGCTCCAATTTGTTTTAAAATACTCTTAAATATTTAGGCAATTACATAATTAAAAAATATACTTGGCTTTCTAACATGTTTAATTACATTGAAAGGTTTTTGGCTAGAGTAACAGAATTTTTATAAATTGAAGGAGACAATAAAGGAGTGTCTTCTGCTGGAATTATATATTTTTAATTTATTTATAACGAGACTATAGTTTCGAGAGCTTTGCCCTCTTCATCAGTCTATTACAATTGATTCACAGGAATTAATGTATGAATGGTAAGTGTCATACATTAATTCCTGTGAATCAATTGTAATAGAAAAATAGACTGATAGAAGAGGCTTCGAAACTATGAGCTATTCTCGTTATACATAAATTAAACATTTATAATTACAGCAGAAGAAGACACACGCTTTTATTGTCTCCTTTAATGTTTAATTACAATACAAAATAAAGAGCTTTATAGGCCTATATACAAAAACTACCCTGCTTTTAAATAGGTAATCCGTGGGAAAGTTAAAAAATTTTTTAAAAATTTTTATGCTTTAACGGACGGTCAGACATTGAAAAATAAAAATAAAAAATTAAAATGAAAAAATAAAAGGATCAAATATCATATGTAATAAAATTGAATACTAACATGCAAATATTTGAATACAGTAGATAGTAATTATGAAATTGAAACGTTAAAATTTATGAAGTATGTTTTTCACAACATAAGCCTATTATTGGAGAGAAAAACATTGTTATCATGAAATTATCTCTCAAAATCATACAATGTGTTAGTAAGCTTAATAACTTGTTTCTTTATTTGATTGATGATTAGGTTAATGATTTAATCTAAAAGGGAGTAACGTTAGGTAGCTATTATTACTATTAAATAGAGAATAAATTGTGAGGGTTCTTAAGGCCATTCTAGCCAGCCAATTAGCCCGATGGCATTTTAGAATTAGAGGTGAGGTGATGCGGGGGCAGAGAGTATGGCGGACAGTGACCGCAAAATCATTGTCTGTGTGTGCATGTGGCAAGGGCTATTTGCATCGGAATTGAATCAAGGACCTATTAAAGGACCATCAAGCACCACTTTGTCCAAAATACACGATTAGGGGAAAAAATATGCTAAGGGGATTCGCCAAGTACACAGCAACCCCCGTCAATCAGGGATTAAATTAGTTGTCTGAATCGAAGGTAGATTCGCCCTTAAACCCTTAAGGTACACCGCAACGGGAGTTGGCAATATACAGCAAAGAGGGTAAGGATTATCCATTATGAAGAACTCGGAAATTTCAAAATCGATATTTAATTTACTTTTCAATTAAAATATCTAATCTCGCAAATAATAAAGTTTATTTCGAAAAATATATATACCAATATATTATTACGAAATTACTTTTTAACTGTGAAAATGTTTATAACCAGGTTATTCAGAATTAATCGTCCAAAAAAGTGAAATGAAAAATCGTCACGTGGCACATCTATATCTATATACAGTGGACTCCGTAACAACGTTGGGGATACGTTCCGTTTAATAAAAAATCGCGTTATACGGGACATACATTATCAGACCAATTAATGCTTCAAGTAAGCCCAGCCTTGCTTGACTTCGGTGATGCCTTTTAATTAAAATTTTTCTTTCAGGTTTGGAACCATATACAGTCGACTCTAGGTAATTCGAACCTCGATAATTCAAATTCTTCAGCTGTTAACTGCGGTAAATAGAAAAAAATGCTGTGTACTCGTATTTTGATACGCTCGGTAACTCGAAATCATTTTCGTAACAAGAGAGGGAGAAAACGTTCTATAATTCTTTATATTTCGAATTTTTCCTATCAATGTTTACTCCTTATTTTTACTTTACCATACAGGGCTAACGGCTGAAACTATTTTGATTAAAAAATTTGAGCAAAACCAGGGCATTTCGGTTTACAAAAAAGCCCTAATAAGTGAACATCGAAAAAATTATATTTTTCGAGATAATAATTGTTTTGTCAAAATGTCTGTTAGTTAGTTAGTCTGTGCGTTACCAGATTTTGTGGATGAGCTAGCTCAAAAACTAGTGTGAATATCTAAACCAAACTGCACACGTAGTTTTGGTCCATTGAGATTAAGAGCTGATTAGATTATGGTGCATATCGACGCAAAATTAAGGGAAGTGGAGGGGGGGGTTAAAAATTAAAAATCTAGGTCATTTGAGCAAACTCAACCAAATTTGGTATACACAATCAGTGGGACCCCAGAAATCTAAAAATGCAAAAACTAACCGCCCAAAATGGGGTGGGGGGGGTCAAAAAATGAAAATCTTGCTCATTTACCAAACTAAACGAAATTTTGTATACATAATCATTGGGACACCAAAAGTCTAAAAATCCAAAAATTAACCTCCCAAAATGGGGGTGGGGGGGGGTCAAAAAATGAAAATCTAGGCCCTTGTACCAAACTCAACCAAATTTTGTATACATAATCAGTGGACCCCCAGAAGTCTAAAAATGCAAAAACTAACAGCCCAAAATATATATGTGTGTGTGTGGGGGGGGGGGGTATAGGCTCAAAAAATGAAAATATAGGCTCTTGTACCAAACTCAACCAAATTTTGCATACATAATCAGTGGGCCCACAGTAATCTAAAAATGCAAAAACTAACTTTTTTATAAACCGCTGCTTCATCAGCTTTAAAAATCAGAAAATGTATGAAAATGTTAAATTTATCTTGCGGGACTGTTTATCGCGCTATATGGGCACCAGTTGCAATTTTTTCTCCGCGTTATACGAATTCGCGTTTTGCGGAAGCGCGGGTTATACAGGAGTCCACTGTATTAATATTTATTGGTAGACTGCTGAAGATATGGATATGGTGGCATGGGTGTCCACAGAGGTGGCGAGCAAGAGGGTGCACTTGTATTATGTAACAACAACAACCCTGATTCACTAAATTGTGTTTAATGTACCGTGTGAGCTTTTGTATTTAAGCACTAGTTTATTAGTGTATACTACTTCTGAAAAAAATACTTAAAAAATTAAACATTTAAATAAAAATTTAATAAGGTAATTATTATTTGTCTCCAAGCTTTGCACTCAGCTGAAAATTTTTCTGAATGTTCCCCTGTATGGAGGAATTGAGATAAAATCACAAATAACCATCGATTCTCACTTAATACTGGAGAAATATTGGTAACAATGCTGAAGACATTAGAGTTAAAATAAAAATAACCATCGATTATTGGTAACCATGTGCAATTGATACTTATCTAATTATTAATGTATTGTTTAACATTTGTGGGTTTTTTCTAAGTTCCATTTATACATATGTCTTCTAAATACCGTAACTCTGTTCCCGCTTATGTTTTCTTATCTGGCCCACAAAACACCCTGGAATGTGTGAAAGTGATACCTAAGCTGTCCATGGTCGACTTCACAATTGCATCTGGCCCTCAAATATAGCTCGTATCTAGAAAAAGACGACCCTGTTTTTACATCTTTATCATTGAAAAATATTCCGGCTAAGTGCAAGTCTGCCTCGCATAGCGAGAGTTCCGTTAATTATATCTTCCAAAATACATGAGATATCAAATAGCAAATTTGTTGTTATTTCTCTTTAATAAGAATAAAATAAGAATGAAATGTATGAGAACAATTTTTTCATAAATTTATGTTTAGTGGTTATGAAAGCGTTAGGTATAAAAATCACCCAGAATGGGTATTGTGACGCTCTCTTACATGTTTTAAAGTGAATTAAATAAAAAAAAATAAAAAAAATTCAAATCATTGAGATCTTACTTCACAACCCATAATAAGAAAAATATTTTTTGTTTCCGCACCCTAAAAAAAAGTTGACACTCTACAAAACAAACGATTAAGATAAGATAAGAAATTCTTTATTATACAATTATAATTACAGATGTACATTTTTACATACAAGATGAATATACATTCTTTGTCAACTTTATTTCTAACGGTGACTTCGGGCTTGCTGCCCACAATTCATCCTTCTTTACAAATTTGTTTAACACTTCTTAGTTCGTTCGATTCACCAAATAATGATATGACGAGGAAAAATTAAAAAAAACCTCTAAAAGGAAAAAATTAAAAAAAAACCTCTAAAAAGGAAAAATTAAAAAAAAACCTCTAAAAAGGAAAAATTAAAAAAAAACCTCTAAAAAGGAAAAATTTTAAAAAAAGAAACGATTAGAATTTTAATGTGAATTTGATTTAGGAAAAAATTAATACATATAACATGTAAATTTAAAGTTTGTATTTTATTTAACCACAATGTTCAGACAGGCGAACAGGCCGACAGAGAGATGTTATACTTTTTAAAGGTAATATTAAAAATCATCTCTAAAAATCAACAAATTTTAGGTTCACAAAGAGAAACAAAGAGGTTGTCCTCTGCTTGATGCAAATAAACATATACACATATATATCGAGATGATATATCTGTATATATATATTATTTATTTGTTGGAGACTATAGTTTCGAAAACTTGGTCTTCATCATCAGTATTTTTTAATTATAAATGTTGTTTTTCATGGAGTCAATATCGTATGGATATTGAAAATGTTTTTCAATATCCATACGATATTGACTCCATGAAAAACAACATTTATAATTAAAAAAGACTGATGATGAAGACCAAGTCTTCGAAACTATAGTTTCAAACAAATAAATAATATATATATATACAGATATCATCTCGATATATATATATATGTGTATGTTTATTTGCATCAAGCAGAGGATAACCTCTTTGTTTCTCTTTGTGAATCAATAACTCTGCTACTCTCGGCAAAACAAAAACTTTTCAATTAAAAATTATCTCTAAAAATCAACAAATTTTAGGTTCTCAATCCATAATTTCAATTTTAATAATTATTAAATTCATTGAGAGAGATTCAAAAAAGTTCAAACTTATCTTGTTAATAAATTAATTAAAGTTGGTTCTAAATACCTTTAACTAATATTAGTGAAAGCAAGCTTGTTTAGTTATCATAACAAAAAGTGAACAAATCACAAACTTTGTGGTTTGATAATTATTATGAAAAAGTCAACTTTTTTCACAATAAAAAAAAATATATAAATATTTTTGTACCGACAGATATGGAGTCTCATTATACCGTCCAGAGAATATAATATAGAAGTAAAAAGTACTTGTGGGTCGCCCATCCTCTCGTGCTAACTCTTAGGTGACATCGACTAAATATACAGACAGATTTAAGTCCCATTGTTATACTCCCTCTCTAAGTCTGCTCAATGGTAATAAGCTCATGTGAGCTAGATGTATAGAACTCCATATAGATATAGAAGATAATGAAAAATTTAAATCTGATATAAAACAAAGAGTAAATTCGAATTTTTGTTGACTTTTCATTTGTTTAAAATTTTCATTGAACAAAAAAAAAACAGGGAAATAAAAAAAAAATTCAAAACAATCTAAACCTAAAAGCAAGAGATGTTGAAAAGGGGTTGCGAGAGGGGGTGTTTTGTTTTAATTAAAAAAGTTCAATAATTTATAGGCGAATAAAATGAGAAGGACAATTTTAAACTTTTAATTCAACACCTCTTTTAGCCCCCTCAAAAAAAAATCTCCCCTCAGCCACCTCTCCAGTTTTCACTTATCAAGATTAATAATTGGAAACTTTCTTTCATTTGTTTTGAGGACATTTTCAAAATTATAATTTAACTTGGTTCTTAGACAAAGGGAATTAAAAAAATTAAAGATTATTTCTCTTTAAATGTTATATTTATGGTATAATTGAATGACGCTATCAACAAGAAAAGTTTCACATTATACAATATTAAATAAATAAATAAATTATTTCTACCCAAATCTCATTTGCGTGAAAAGGGGCAATGGGCAATTATATTTCTTTTCTTTTTTATAATTGACATCTGAGATAAAAATTTTAAAATTTGAATGTATATTGGGAAAAAAGAGACTTTAATAAAACGCTTATTTACTGTTTAAGTAACGTTTCGTCCTTTAATTTTTGGACTTCATCAAGACGAATAATTACAAAGCGTTTTTGTCTTTACTGATATGCTCTTATTTGAGTTGCTTAATAAGAATACACCATACTATATTATATTATTACATGTTAGTCCAAAGCCGCTCACATACCACTTCCCTTACAAAATCAAACAATCCAATTTCCATATACATATTCCCTCATGGGCAAAGGAAGAACCCTATATTAACATAAAATTTAACTCACTTCTTAAAGAGGAATTTTTCGATTATGATTTGATCTTTACAGACGGCTCAAAAATAAATGATAACGTTGGATGTGCTTTCTATCATGTAATCACTAAATACTATGAAAAATTTAAATTACCTGAGGAGTTTTCTATATTCAGTGCAGAAGCTATTGCAATAATAAGGGCTCTTGTTTATATAGAATCATTAGACCAATCAAATAAGTTGTTAATAGTGTCCGACTCTCAAAGTGTTTTAATGGCAATCAGAAACTTTTTAAATCTAATTCAGAGAACTATCTTATATATCAAATTTGTGATTTTATGTGTAAAACAAATAAAAAAGTTGAATTCCTATGGTGTCCCTCCCACGTGGGTATCCAGCCTAATGAAATAGTGGACTCTTTAGCGAAACAGGCAGTCTCAGATGGGGATCCATTAAACATGGGCCTCACCTATGTAGATACTATTAATATTGTAAAAAAAAATCTATTCAATTGTGGCAAGAATTTTGGGACTCCTCTTCAGAGTCGAGGGGATCCTACTTGTACTCGATAATGCCCAGAATTGGAACCAAGTCATGGTTTCATGACAGTCATTTATATAGGAGAATAATTGTTCTAATTGTACGGTTGAGAATGGGTCATGCAGCTACCCCCAGAAAACTCTTTCAGTTTAATCTAAGAGACACTCCTTTTTGTGACTGTGATGGCAGCCAAATGGGTGATGTCAATCACATCTTCCTAGGGTGTCCAAAAAACAATAAAGCTATTGACTTATTTTATACTAGATCTGCTCATAAAATTTCATTCCCTACATCAATGGGATTAATTCTTAGCTATCTCAATCCTGACTGTCATGAATCCGAGACTCAAGAGATAATCATTAAACTATTAATAGCATTCAAACTATTTATATGATATAAAAATGTAAACACTGTTAAATAATATTGCAACTGTATATAATTATGTTAATATAAAAATGTAAATATTAAAAAAAAAATATATTATATAGTGGCTACAATAATATTCTAATCATCATTGAGTATAATCCTAAGACTGCTTCGATGCAACCAACCGCTTCACTAAACTCTATCCCATTGTTTTTTTACATTATGATAAAATTTCCTCGGGTAGCCTCCAAATGGAGATCCAACGCGAGGCTAGTTTTCTCCGAAAAGTTTTACTCACATTTTTGTGTGGTCCAAAATAAAAAAAAAATCACTGAATTCAAGCTTCAGACACTGTTAAATTTTATATTCTTTAGTTATATAGATGGAAATAAAATTATGGCCAAAATTTTGGTGTAATAATTATCCCAACCAAAACATTCTGTGAAAAAACAGGCCAAGTTCGAAAAAGTAGTGAAATCTAGTGTGTACCCAAGTTAAATTCGCCAAGAATAATTAACTTGAGAGATCTACTATTTTCTCAACTTAATTATTCTTGGCGAATTTAACTTGGGTACACACTAGATTTCACCACTTTTTCAAATTTGGCCTGTTTTTTAACAGAATGTTTTGGTTGGGATTTCACTGCTTTTTGTAAGCTATGAGGGCTTCCCGTGGTCCAAAGGGGTAGAATTTTCATTTTCGAACCAACCCCCACCCATTTTGGGTGGTTAGTTTTTTCATTTCTAGACTTCTGGAGGTCCACATTTTGGTGTAATAATTATATTTATTTATCCTCTCCCGCGATATATCGGAACGCAATGATAAAAAATATTTTTTATCATCGTTTGTAATTCATCCCTGCAAAGATATTTTTAAGTAAAAGTAGGTTTAGGTAATTAAAAAAAATCTTTTTAATGTGAGAGAGTTCCAAAGTAGACATATTTGTATGATTTTTGTACCTGTCCGTATTTGGAAAAAATGTAACTTGAAAATTGTCAACAAATTCATTCACTCTCTTCTTATCAACGACAATTAAGAATAAATTTGGGATATACAAGAGAAACTGGAATAGAACGGGTACATGTTGAAATATAATTATGTCACTAATAGGGTGTGAGATTTGGTTTGACGAAAAAATTATTTTCGATAGGTACTTAGATGGATAAAGAAATGTTGAATAAAATCGTTTCTAAATATATTTAGAGAGAAATTTTTTAAGTGTATGTAGGGAATAGAGTTACCATAAGTTCCGCTAAATCTGAGGCTGTAAAATCAAAATAGTAAAAAGACATTCAGATTTGTATTGTAATTTTATTTTATCGTGTAATAGTAGGTACTAAAGAAAGTCGTTGCCATTTTATTTGCAATGAAGTTATTTAAAAAAAAATTATTTAGATTTAATTTCTTGTTTCTTTTATTGAAAACTTTTATCCCCTATGAAATAATCCAATCAAAATGGTGGTTTCCAACAAAAGACGAATTCCCATTACCAGAATCCATGGACGATTTATAATCTTATTTTTTAAATATAATACAATTTTTTCTATTGAAAGTATTTTTTCTTGGAGGCGAGCTGAAAAATATCAATGATATTTGATTGAGTGACGGCCAAAGATTGAGGAAATAAAATACTTTAATAAGAATGTCATTTTTAATTCTATAAAACCTCCTTCATCATGGTTTAAAAGAGCCAATGAAGAAAGCAAATTCAGTTGACGTAATGACAAGAAATGCCAACACAAAATAAAGTGGCTTTGGTGGTTTTTAACCGACTTCAAAAAAGGAGGAGGTTCTCTATTCGATTGAATTTTTTTTTTTTTTTTTTTTTTTTTTGTGCCTATGTTACCTCATATCTCCGCCAATTGTCAACCGATTTTGAAAATTTTTTTGCATTGGGTCCAGTCTAGCTTCCGATTGGTCCCATTTTTTTTTCGATTTTTTTTCATAGGTATTAGACCTTTTTTATTAGGTTTGTTTAGACTAACCTCTTTGTTTATGAACCGATTTCGATGGTTCTTTTTTTATCCGAAAGGGTGTCTTAGGGATGGTGTCATATTAATTTGGTCAAGTTCTGATGATATAATCACTATTAATAACATCACTAAAAAGAGAAAAATAAGGTATAAAATAATTATTATCTTATTTAGTTACAACTAAACGACGAAATATTAACACGAAATTACTTTTTGAAGTTGGTGCCAAACATATACCTTTTATGAATCGCACTCGACGGATCTTACTTAGTACGTTTGGCGGGTACGCTCGCTTATAGGTATAGTTTGTTTGGCACCGACTTTAAAAAGTAATTTCAGTGTTAATATTTCGTCGTTTAGTTGTAACTAAAATAAGATAATAATTATTTTATACCTTTTAGTGTATTTTTATATTTGTTGCATTTAATTTTTTGAAGTCGGTTTTTATTTTTTCTTAAAATTTTTTTTATACTTTATCAATAGTTATTAAAAAATTTAATATACCTAATGATTGTTTCTTCGTTATTTAATCGTAATCAATGGCTAATTTTGATTTTAACTCGATTTCTGCTTGACTTGCTTACATTTTACTCTATGAGCCTTTGAATTCGTCCTTGGCGACACCTGAAAACAATGCTTTATCCGAGAAGTGAACCGCACCGTGGAATTAGGTGTACACCGTCTTTGGAATTATGTGGAATTATTCTGGAATTCATTAGATAATGCCCCTTCATCTATTGTCTTCTACTTGGAAATGAAAGTGGAAGTGGAAGTAGGTGTATACGATATTAGATTGCGGTTCACCCCTCGGCTTTATCCTAAAAAGCTTTTCTACGTTACGCTTTAGATATAGAAAAACAAGAATAAAGAAGACTACAAGAAGGTGGCGGGTAAATGCTTCCTTTATTGACTTTTTTTAAGCCCATGAAAAAGAAGGTAACTTTTATTATAAGAAACGTTTTACGTAAATTCAATTTTATATTATTTAATTTTACATATAATAAAAAGATACATGTTCTCTGTAGTTTAATGTGTAGGTACCTAGTAGCACAATGTTTCGAGAATCTATATAGGAACTATATAGTTGCTATATAGTTTGAAACATTGTGCTATAGGGCCTATATAGATTTCGAGAATCTATATAGGAACTATATAGCTATTATACTTTGAAACATTGTGCTACTAGGGGTAGGTAAGTATTGTACATTAATAAAAAATAAATAAATAAAACTTTCAAAGTTCATATCCATTCATTTTTTTTAAAAGTGAAACTTCTTTAGAGACGTTTCTGTTTGAAATTTTTTGTTACAATAAAGAGGAAATAACTCAATAGAGGGGAAATAAGAATAGCCTAGAAAGATTTGTAAGAACCGAACGCCAGCAAGTAATTTTTAAAAGCTGGATTCGAATTTGACCTACCAATTCTGAGGAAAGCATTTTAACCACTAGACCACCGACCCACTCATAATAAACTATTTAAAATAAATACATAGCTTACAAATGTTGTATGTAGACCATGGGTGTGTTTACACGGGCCACATTTAAAGGAAAAAAATTTCCAGGACCGCAGATAAAATATACTAATTCTACCGATTTTGTTGATCAAAAAAAGATCATTGATAATATTAAAAAAAAAATTATTGATTGTTAAAATAAGTTCAAATCTTTTATAAAACAATCTTTAAACGTTTAATCAAACCCGAAAATTTGGGAAGAATTTCTCCCTTTCTCAATGGAAAATTTTCAACTAAGACTAGCTAATAAATATGTGTTTATTAATTGAAATTTTATTATTTCATCGGACCATTTTATAATTATATATTTTTACTCTTCTATCAAATATAAAAAAAATATCCATGAAAAATATTAGTCATGTAAAGAATGTATATATAATCAGGAAACGTTTTCAGATAACAAGCTAAAATTTGGTGTTAAAGTTTAGGGAAAGCGGTGTTGGTTTATAGTGAAACATATTAAACAAAGGAATTGTTGTTTAACGGGTTGTGGTGGTGTTTCACAAAGAGGAAATAAAATTAAAAAATTAAAAAATCTTTTAAATTATTTTGGAGATTTTTTTATTTATCTCTATACATATTTCGGGCTATGAACCCTTCATCAGGAGGTTAAACAGAACACTTCAGTGTTCTGTTTAACCTCCTGATGAAGGGTTCATAGCCCGAAATATGTATAGAGATAAATAAAAAAATCTCCAAAATAATTTAAAAGATTTTTAATTTTTTAATTTTATTTCCTCTTTGTGAAACACCACTATAACCCGTTAAATAATAATTCCTTTGTAAAATTTGGTGCATTGTAACGCAAAATACTTAGTTGCGTACCATTTTCAGCTCATTAACTAAAATCTTTCAAGATTGGCATTTTGTACTTTCAGAAAACGTTTTCAGGTAAAAAGCTAAAATTTGGTGCATTGTAAGGTTTTTGCGTACCAATTTTCAGCTCATTAACTAAAACCTTTCAAGATTGGCATTTTGTACTTTCAGAAAACGTTTTAGGGTAAAAGCAAATAAAAATAATATGTATTTTATAAATCGATTTTATTTTTTACGTAATTGATATTTTTTCGTCTGAGAAAATAAATAATTTAAAATATTGGAGAAAACATTTTTTTGCAAACTAATACGTCAACACGTCTCAACAAGTCCATGCATGTCTCGACTCGTTTGAAATAATCTCGAATTTTCATTATTAAAAAATCTATTAAATATTTGTAATTGTAAATAAGCAAAAAGGGGCAATTCTAGAGCAAATGAGTACTGATACTATCTAATGAAGGCCTGGCTAACATGAATTGCACCGCGTGCCTATTGACGACTTAAACATTTCTGAAGACCTCACATAATAAATAAGAATAATTACAATTTTTTCAATATTTTTTTTTGATATCTGCCTTTTTTTCTAAAGACAAATCAATGAGGTTGTTTGTTCTCCCCTTGATGCAAATAAACAAATACATATTGGATCGGAGATGGAGGAGGGGGGGGGGGTTCAGAAGGCGGAGGTGGCTAGCAAGAGGCTCGTCGAAGTCTATAATAATAATAAGTACCTGAGGCCACCGAGCGATGCGCAGTAACCAAATTAAAAAAATACAAATATATATAGAACACGTCCCCTGAACCCCCCCCAAACCATGCACCTCGCCCCCACTACTGCACCCCCACCGCCAACCCACTCCGCCCCATCCCCGGATCCCCAACAACTGCACCCCACCTCCTGCACCCCCCACATCCATCCCCACCCCCAGTTTTTGCATTTCTACCTTTCTATAGATAGTGGTCCACAGATTATGTGTATACTTATAGGCATATAAATAAATTTCGTATAATTATTTGGTATAAAATATTAGTGGGTTTTAAAATTAAAAAATCAATTAATAAATAAAAGATAATTGAAAAAAATGTAAACAAACTTTTTATTGAGATTTTCATCTATAAATAATTACTTTAATTAAGAAAAAATCAATTACGATTAAATTTGTCGAGGTACAGACCTAGCCAAATCGTTTTCTCATCTTCAAAACTTGTTAATAGAGTTGGTTTCATCAAAATCGGAAGAGCTGTTTTCAAAATAGAACTAAGATACAAATATATATATATATATAAATATATAAACAATTTTTGCTCGTTTAATAAGAGTAGATTCTATAATGTAATTATTTAGATAAAAAATAAACTTGTCAATAGTTTATTATATGAAATGATTAGTAGGTCGATTCTAACCTTATCTGGCTGCGATAGTTCAGCGCACCGAATGGAAAATTAGAGGAGAGCATAGCGAGTCGTGAAATAATTATCACTTTTTTCCTATAACCATTCTGTGATTTTATTTAAATGGTTACTGTCATAGGAAAAAGTCCTGGATAGAATGGGAACGATTTTTGATAAAAAATAAAAAAATATTAATTTAATTTGACTCGAAACGTTATAAAAAATAACAAAAATATAGTAAAATTTGAATAAATTCTACCAAGTTGAAAATAGAGATGGAAAAATGATTCATAAAAAATAATTTATTTTGACTCGAAACGTAAAAAATATTAAAAAAATAGTAAAATTTGAAAGGTGTGAAAAATTTTTGATTAAAAAAATATATAATTTATTTTGAAAAGGGTAAATATTAGCCCTAAAGAATAGGGATTGATTTGTAATGAATTGAGGGTAAACATATGAATAAACTTTGGAATGGTCTCGATGTCGCCTTCAAGAGCGGCCAACACGGAATGACCCGCCTGGCCAACTCGCTTCACATAGGCAGGAACAAGAGGAGGAATGGAGGGGGAAACATTTTATCCAAACATTATCACCAAACTGTTTGAACTAGAGACATGAAACTTAGTACAAAGATGGACTATATTAGCACCAACTTATGTACCAAATTTCAGCTCATTACCTATATCGGTTCATAAAACAAATCGGATTTTTTTACATTATTAATTTATTCCTCAAGTTTTAAAGCTAGAAAGTACAAACTCTAACAGTTATTTGTTTTGACAATACTTTACATTTTGGCAATAAAACTATCTATCTACGACCTTCTATTTTTTTTTATTTTTTTTTATTTAATAAATAAATAAATAAATAGGTCTCGCTACTCTCCTATATTTAAATCAAAAAGACCTTATAAAGTTTATATCTATTCATTTTTATTTATTTTTTTATTAAAAACTACTTTTTTAGGAAATTTTGAAAAAAACCAAAAAAAAAACTACTGGAATAAAGTAGTGTAGGATTTTATCCTCTACCTCCTTTCAATGCAAAATGCCTTTTAAAAATAAAGATTCATTTTCGCCTTGAGAAAGGCGCTTGTTGTTTACTCGCCAGAATCGTTGGATCAAATGACGGGTGAGCAGCAAAGACACGACCCTTTTATAATCACAGGCCGTGCGTTCGAACATTTATGCACACATCATCCTAAAAACCACGACCAATTAACCAATCAGTTTAATTGATAATTAGGGCCGCCAGGTTTATAAAGGCAGCTAGCCCCTCGACGCAAAGTCAGTTGTTGAAGCTCATTGAAGGGGACAACTCTCCGAGGAACGATGTGGTAAAGAGACGGCTTGTGTCTATGTCATGAACCGAAGAAGTAATTGTATACACGTTCTGTAAAGAAAAGACAATAAATGCGGGCTTTGTGCCAATATTTTATTTAAAGCATATTTCTGCGGGCTTTGTGCCAATATTTTATTTAAAGCATGTTTCTGCGGGCTTTGTGCCAATATTTTATTTGAAGCATATTTTCAACTGCCTCTGTGCAAATTCGCATTTTAAATAGTATTTTCTGGCTTTACGCCGCCAAGAGAGATTCTAATCTCTGAAGATCATGTCCCATCCAAGTCCGGCGAATATCCTTCTAACTAACCCCTCGAGCTAAAACTAAAAATCATCCATCATCTTAATCATTTTCTATAGTAGGTACTTATAAAATAAATAAATAAATGGGCCTCGTTACTTTCCTATGTTTAAATCAAAAAGTTCTTATAAAATTTATTTCCATTCTATTTTTTATTTTATTTTTTTTTATCAAAAACTAATTTTTGGAAAATTTCGAAAACCCCAAAAAACTACTGGAATAAATAGGTACTTGTATAAAAAATGAAATAAATGGGTTTCGCCACTTTCTTATATTTAAATTAAAAGTTCCAAATCAAAGATTTAATAATTATCGGTTCAACACTTCATCCGAAATATTGGTAACCTAGCTACACACTACGGTACCGCAATATTTCATCCCACGGCAAAATATTCCCGGCAAAACATCCCCCAACAAAACATCCCCCGAAAAAATATCCCCCGGCATAATATCTTCTGACAAAATATTCCCCAGTATAAGGGAGAATACAAAAGAGACACCCTGCCCGACGATTGCCTGTTCGGTTTTCAATGTGTGTTTGATTAGGAAAAAATGGGAACCCCAAACACACCCCGCCCGACGATTGGCTGGTTCGGTTTTCAATGTGTGTTTGATTAGAAAAAAAATGGGATCCCGAAACACACCCCGCTCGGACTAAACTTTCGGAGGCGTTTACTCATTAAATAAACAATTGATTTTTGAATTTTTTCAGAAATGAAAGTATGTAGTGTGTGATTCCACGACATTTCATCCCCCGACAAAATATCCCCGACAAAACATCCCCCGACAAAATATCCCCGACAAAACATCCCCCGACAAAATATCCCCGACAAAACATCCCCCGACAAAACATCCCCAGACAAAATATCCTTCAGACAAAATATCTCATGACAAAATAACCCTTCCCCGCGTGAATCTTATGAGTAATGCAAATCGACTCCGGTTCGGTTAATATATATTCAGTTCGGCTCGGTTGGGTTCTTATAGCTCATTTTCGGGCTGGCATTTAGACGGTTCGGTTGGCGTCAGCATTACTCATAAGATTCACGCGGGGAAGGGTTATTTTGTCATGAGATATTTTGTCTGAAGGATATTTTGTCGGGGGATGTTTTGTCGGGGGATGTTTTGTCGGGGATATTTTGTCGGGGATATTTTGTCGGGTGAAATGTCGCGGAATCAAACACTACATATTTTCATTTCTGAAAAAATTTAAAAATCAATTGTTTATTTAATGAGTAAAGGCCACACTGCGAAAAATGAACGGTGAAGAGATTAAAGAAATTCCATAATTCATATAGACATTAGGTATTAGTTTGAGTTCGGGGATCAGTGGCTAGGAGGGTATAAGAGCCAAGGCTCTCATGAAAAAGCTTCGCAGCGCACATGAGAAGATCCCGGGTTTGAACCCCGGATGATCCATTTATCTATAAAAAAAATAATCTTTTCTTCGTTCCCTAAATTTAACTTTGTTTAAAAATCAACATTTCCATAATCTTCAATTTTTATTCATTGAGAGTAATCGAAATAAAAATTAATATTGGTCTTATTTGATTTCCATATAATTTTAATAAAAATTTCGCTCGTCTCTACCATGAACTCTTTCACAATTTCTCACCCTGCCTGTTATTTATAGTTCTCCATTGTACTTTTAAGTTTATGAAATGTATATTCCTCCACCCAGGCTTTTTCCATCGCCACCGCCAGGCAGGTAAGATGGTGGTGGTTATTTATTTTTATTATTCTTCGAATGGGGGATGAAAAAGAAAACCGAGTTAGAGGGAAAGTAAACAAACAACTGTTTGTTCCCAAGTTGTTTTTCAAACTTGTAAATAAGAAGAACAACAATAAAAATATACAAAATACTAGTATGATTTTTTTCGAAAAAAAGAACCCAAACAAATCTTCAAAAGTTATTTGTGGTAACCTATCCACATGTATTTTATATTCTAATCTGAATAGAGAATAAAATATATTTCTTGATAAACTAGAAATATCATGAAAATTGAACAGCTATCGAACGTTTAGCACACAAGTTTATATTAATTCTTTCACTGTCGAAAAATTGCCAAATTACTAATTAAATATAAAGCGTATCAAGTTTCAAAAAAGTTTTAATTTTTTCTTATAATCTCAATGTTGTTTTGTTATAAATTCAGTTTTAAGTATATAAATAACTTAAAGAGAATTTTAAAAAGTTTCTTCTAAACATTATTCAAAATTTTCTTTACTTTATTTAAAATGTTTCACCAAGAACCCATACCATTCTCCCTTAACAAAATATAAATAAATGTCTCCGTCCTTTCCCTTTTTTATAGAAACTACCATGTCGTTTATTCTGACGAGATAAAATCAGCAATCCCTCCAAAAGTTTTATTTGCGCGAAATACACGATTTTCTAAGATTCAACACCCCTACTGGATGCTGACCGAACCAACGCATTCGCCAATTCGTTTATCCCTATGACTTCTAGAAACTGGAACTCTCTTCCCCTCTCAGCTAGATCCACAGCATCCACAGTTAACTTCAACTCCGAACTAATCCTTGAAATCTCTTCTTATTTCACGATACAAGGGTCCACCACGTAATATAAATGTTGTACCTCATTGGTGCAACTTCTTTTTGTATCAATATCAATATAAAATAAATAAAGTCTTGCGGTTTTCAAATGCTTATTTTCTTATGAGTTAAATGAATTTTTCTTATTGGCAAAAAACACCAAGGGTAAAATGATAAATTTCTATAATACAATCATTTACTTTTTGACATAAACTTAATTAACAAACGATGTCGTTCATTCAAATGAGTTTTTATTTATTTATTTATTTACTGCGATAAAAGTCTGCTTGCCAATCGTAAATCCTCCAGGTTTATATTTCGTCTGATTAAATCAATTAAGTAGCGTCTTATTGCTGATCGATAGAGAGCCAAAGAAGCGTTAATTAAGTTACTAATTAATGAAGCGAGAGAAACCGCCCCGGGAACAAGCACCCCCGGTGCAGAACCAACCCCAGCTGCTTCCTCGCTCTCCATCTCCAATTGGTTGGCTGCGTTTTGCATCCACTAAGTCGCTCACCAAAGGATCGTACTCTATTTAATTCGCTTTGTCAATCTTCTTTAGCCGTTGCAAATTCAATTATTTTACTAAATAGTGAGAAATCACATTAAAATTTCGCATCATAATTGAAATTAAATAAACCACAAATATATAAGATTTTGAAAAAAGTATTGCCTCTTAATTTAGTTATTTTTATATGCTTTTATTTAAATTGGTGGGGAGTCGGGTTGGCCGAGCTGGCTAAGGCGCTGGCTCCGCTTCAGCATCGTTGATGACGATGTTCAAGCGGAAGGCCCGGGTTCGAGCCTGGCTAGCATATAAAATTTATTCCGGCTAAAACTCGGCTCCCTCACTAACACTACTAACACTTTACTGATGTGCTGTCTAAATGAGATCTGTTCCCGGTGACAATAAATAAATAATAATAAAAAAAAAAACATTATTAAAACCACTTTTTGGTCTTCAGTTCTCTTTTTTTAAATTATTTTGAATTGATTTTTACCGTTAACAGGTGTTTAAAATAAATAATTAGTATTCTAGTTTGTTGAAGGAAAATCAAAAATCCTAAAATATAGTAATTATCATAGACGGACTGGTATAACTTTTAATTGAATGTAATGAAAGGCCCAGGGGTAGTGAGGGAAGAAAAAATTAACACATATCAAATAAGGTCTAATTTATTGGAATCCTCCTCCTTTCCCTTCAAACCGACGTTTCGGAGAATTCTTCCCTTCTTCAGGGTTTCAAGGGTTTCCTTCATTAACCCATTGAAACTTTGAAGAAGGAGGGAAGAATTCTCCGAAATGTCGGTTTGAAGGGAAAGGAGAAGGATTCCAATAAATTAGACCTTATTTGATATGTGTTAATTTTTTCTTTCCTCACTACCCCTGGGCTGCCTTACATTACATTCAATTAATAATAATAATAATTTCGTGTGAAAATGAAAAAATAATGGATATATTTTACCAATTATTACGTTTTTTTTTATTTTATTTTTTTAGAAAGTAGGAATATTTTAAAGCTAATAATAAAACTTGAGTAAGATACGAGGTAGGTTTCACAAAAAGAAATAAAACAAAATTGAGTTTTGAATTCGATATATTTTGTGAAACCTACCTCGTATCTTAATCAATTTTATTAGTTAATAGAGTAAAGGTGTGTAGTTTCACAGTGAATGAAATAAAACTCAAAGAGGTTTATACAAACTCAATATATTTCGGATTATTAGTCCATCATCAGGAGTTTACGTAAACTCCTGATGATGGACTAATAATCCGAAATATATTGGTTATAGACCTCTTTAGTTTTATTTCATTCACTGTGCTACCACCCTTTACTCTATTAACTAACATCATGTTTCACCTAAAACCTACACCACTTTCCATAAGTAAAAAACAAGTTTTATTATTATATTAAAATGTTTCACCTAGAACCAGCACCGAACTCCTTAAAAATTATATTTTAAAAGCAATCATTTATCAAAATTGATTAATATTTCAAAAAATTATGAATAAATAAATAAATTTCAAGAATAAATAAATAAATAAAATGGTAAAAATTATGTACGACATGTGCTTAAAATTAATTGAATTAATAGTATTTAAATAAATATGTATGAGAAAATAAACGAAAGATATAAATACTGGGGAGGGGGGGGGGGGGAATTATGATCATAATTAAAATTTTTAAAAAATATGATGTTTTTAAGAATTTAACTTCACTAATGCCCATTTTTGCGTCACTTTGATAGTTACCAGAAATTTGAAAGCTGAGAATCCAAGATCTTGCTAAATATGTTTTATTTTAATAAGATCTTTGGGGCCTAGTACATATAAAATATAACTAGCTAAATGACCCGCCGTTCCGTGAATTCGATACTCTGGTCCGCCCAGAGGGCAAGAGAAAAATTATTAATCTTCCGAAATAGTTGAAATAACAAATTTGTTATTACTTGTTATTATGGAGATTTAAGAAATTTGTGAAATTTTTTTATGAATTTATGAATGAAATCGTGCTGATACAAAAATCACCTAAAAACTTTGAAAATCTCTCAAACCGTTATTTTAATTAAATTTTTTTTATTTTAATTAAGGAGATCTTTAACGGGACAACTAACACTCCATGATAAAAAGTACTTTTTATTTTTAACCCGAAAAAATAAACACTTTCCAAAATAAAATCAGTACGATATTTTTTACTTAAAATTATTATACATTAGGGAGCTCCTTATTTTAGACATTTTCGAATATTTACGCTGACAGGGGCTCATATGGTTAGAAATAAATAAAAAATATCCCCAAGTTTCAAGTCTCTATCTCAATTTTAACCTAGTTCTACACAGCGATTAAGTTTCCCATCTAAATAACATGGGGTTTTTGGCATTGAACGATAAATTTTTTATTCCGGCCAAAGTAATGGTTCAAAAAATTTGAAACTCTGTAGACTTTATCCTTATAATAGTAGCTATCTTTCAGAATTTTTACAGATTTTTAGCTATTACAATTTTGGAGTTACATCTAGATAAAATACTCCTATATCTTAGTATTATTAAGTTATAGACTCCAAAATTATGATAGCTAAAAATCTGTAAAAATTCTAAAGGATAGCTACTATTATAAGGATAAAGTCTACAGAGTTTCAAATTTTTTGAACCATTGCTTTGGCAGGAATGAAAAATTGATCGTTCAATGCCAAAAACTCCATGTTATTTAGATGGGAAACTTAATCGATGTGTAGCACTAGGTTAAAATTGAGATAAAGACTTGAAACTTCAGGGATATTTTTTTATTTATTTCTAACCATATGAGCCTCTGTCAGCGTAAAAATTCGAAAATATCCAAAATAAGGAGCACCCTATTACACATAGCCTGTTCAAGTTTATATCTTATTTACATAGTTTACGAGCTAGAATGCTCAGGCAGATGCACAGACTGAGATGGCAGCAATACTAACTAAAAGAGTTTTAAACCTGGATAAATAACAAATTAATAAGATTTTGAAGAAGAGTAATAAAAAAGATTGTTTATTCAATTAAATTAACCATTCGTTAGATATAGGTATAGATTTAGGGGTAATAAAATAAATACTTAGGTATAGACATTGTTAGTCCCTCTCCACTTTGTTTTCCTTGGAGTTTCTATACAATCTAAAGCTTTATTGAGATCTTCATTGAAAGGCTCGTAACCTTTGATCAAATTTATTACTGTGCTCAAAATGTAGATCATAAATAGAAGCAGCCATAAACCGACAAATCCAGTTTGTATACAATTTCCTTATACTTGGCCAAATAGTCCCTTGAACAGGAATTATTGAATCTAAGGGGTTATCGAATTCAATCCGATTAGATTAACCATTCCGTAACTAAGATTTTAATTAGTTTGACGAGAGATTGGATTTAATTAAATAGAAGAAAATTAAAAAGAATAGGATATGGGGTAACCTAGACGTTGAAATTATATATAATTCTAAATCCACGAAAATCTATTATAAATTATCTTTTAAAATTGTATGTATTATTCAAATCGAACTCTCTGAATTGTGGGTTGCATCATTAGGGGTTAAATATGAAAACCTCATGTTTTTGAGTATCATTAAAATAAAAAAAAATAGTAATAAAATAATTTTTATAGTTAAAACTATTTTTAATAATGTTTATTACCATACAAATAGGTACATTTTGTTGTTAGGTAATTTTATTTTCATATCTTGTTGTAGTATTGGTTTTTTCACATTTATACTGATTGAACACTATCAGTGTACCTTTGCATTCACTTACAATAAAAATCACTAAATATGAAATCCGTTGTAAAGCCAGATCTCGAAAAAAATTAAAATTATTCTTATTTGTGTTCGGCCCTTGGAAATTTTTAGGTCGTCAATGATGCCCATGGCGCGATTTAGGTTGTCTGAATTTTATGAAAGTTCAATTAAATATTGTCTCTCTCTGTAACGAGAATAATTTTGATCCAAGAGCAAAAGACCATTCCTAGAATAATAGAATATTAATTATCTAGCCAGGAAAAAATAAAAACAAATACTAATACAAGAATAAAACCAAGGTCCTAGTATGTACAAAAAAAGAACAAACGAGACAGGAATGCATCAAAATTAACCAAGAAAACCTAGAAGGAGTTAAGGAATTCCGGTACCTAGGAAGTAAAATAACATGGGATGGGAGGAGCGAAAACGAAATTAAATCAAGAATTGCCCAAGCAAAAATGGGGTTTAATTCAAAACAAAAACTACTATGCTCCTCCTCAATCAGCTTAGAAAACAGGAAGTTGCTATTGAAGACATATGTATGGAGCATAGCCATGTACGGGTGTGAAACCTGGACAATTAGAAAAGCGGAGAGAAAGAGATTAGAGGCTTTCGAAATGTGGTGCTACAGAAGAATGATGAATATCAAATGGATGGATAAAATTACAAATGAAGAAGTTCTTGGAAGAATCGGAGAAAAAAGAACCTTGTGGAAGAGTCTGAAGAAGAGAAGAGGTCAGATGATGGGGCACACACTGAGACATGGGGGACTGCTTAGGGATATCTTGGAGGGGGAGGTGGGAAAGAAAAGGGGAAGGGGAAGACCCAGATTAGAATATTTCAACCAAATTATTGGGGATATGGGATGCCAGACATTTAGAGAGGTCAAGCAGCTGGCGGGGGACAGAGTCGAGTGGAGACGGATTGTTGCATCAAACCAGTCTTAGGACTGTATACTCGATGATGATGATAATACATGATCTCTCTTTTTGATAGTATAGTAGTATATTATGGTAGTATATATATGGTAGTATATATATGGTAGTATATTTGTAGGTATGTATTTACATATACGAGAAGCTATTTTCAAGTATAAAATTTACGAAAAGTAAAATTAGAAGCTCACTATGAGCTAAAAATAATAAAGTTCTTATTTCTAAATTATTAACTATTTTACTTTACCATACAGGTTAATATGGTCAAGTATTGTAATCGTGCATGAAAAAAGTGGTTTTTTTCCTTCTTTTTTTCGAAATATCTCAAAAACGGCTTAAACTATTTCGATTAAAAAAATTGAGCGAAACCATGGTATTTCGCTCTACAAAAAAACCCTTATAAGTGAACATCGAAAAAATTATATTTTTCTAGATAATAATTTTTTTGTCAAAATGCCTGTTAGTCTGTCTGTTAGTCTTTGCGTTATCAAATTTTGTGGACAAGCTAGCTCAAAAACTAGTGTGAATATCAAAACCAAATTTCACACGTAGTTTTGGCCCATTGATTTTTCGTTTATTGGGCCACGCAGGTGGGGGCCTCCACTAACAAGAAATATTTACATTATCGGGTGAATTTAATTACAGGATTATTTACATGATTATAGGAATATTAACATAATATATTTACAAAAAAAAATTTCTTTTTTTCTTTTTTTCTTTTTTATATACAATTTCTAGGGCATGGCGATTTCCCTATAAGTTCTCCTGTTGAAGCTGTAAAAATTCATTAATGAACCCCTCATCGCCCTGAAAGTCATATCGTATAAAGTTCTATGAGAAATTCCCAGGGCGACAAGGGGAGGCACCGCTAAGAGCTGATTAGATTTTGGTGCATATCGACCCAAAATTAAGACGGGTGGAGGGGAGTTAAAAATTAAAAATCTAGGCCATTTGACCAAACTCAACCAAATTTTGTATACATAATCAGTGGGAGCCCAGAAGTCTAAAAATGGAAAAACTAACCGCCCAAAATGGGGCGGAGGGGGGGGGTGCTGGGTCAAAATATTAATATCTAGGGTATTTAATCAAACTCAACCAAATTTTGTATACATGATCAGTGGGACCCCAGAAGACTAAAAATGGAAAAACTAACCCCCCTCCCCTACATGATTATAAATAATTTTATTAAATATTAAATATAAGTGAGGGACCAAGTTGTATGGTAAAGTCAAGTGGATGGCCACATCAGAACACGTCATTTTATTTGAATAACAAATATCAATAGAATTACAATATTTTATCCGCGGCCCTGAATTAAATCTTCCACTTTACTTTTAGCAAACTTTGTTTTAATATTGAAAAGTATACAATATTTTAAATGGAATTTTCATTTATCTTCCAATTGATTTATTAAAGGAATCAGGTATTTTATTTAATTAGAGAGAACAGGGATTGGTTGATTGAAGTTCACATGTAACGCTGATTGAATTTTTTATCTCTCTGCCTATCGGCTCTCGATGGTTTTTTTTTTTTTTTTTGTTTATTTTCAACTTGAGCTAAGCAACCTAATAGACACTCTTATGTCTGAATGTGTCTCTATATATCTTCTCCTGAAAGACTCGGTTTCTTTCTCTTTCTGTTCACTTCTTGTGTTTGTTTATTCAAGAGTGGATCGGTGTGTTGGTAGTGGTATTGGTAGCGTAGTGGAAGGAAATTCCCTGCAAAGCGTTCCGCTCTATCTCTGTCTTGATGTTTTAGGGCCAATAAGAAAGAGAGAGAGAGATAGTCAAATCCATGCCTGAAGGAGAGCAACTTCTCCGGACTGGAAATCCTCCTACCTACCCGTCTGGCAAAAATAAACATCTTTAGTACATAGAAAGATTCGATGTTTACTTTAACTAGGTGATCCTTACAGAGCATTAAGCGGAATCAAAAGAAAACGAAAATCCCATTAAAAGATGCTCAATTGAATAGATTAATAAATAATTCATGATTAAGAAATAAATAAACAAACCCTTGTTTACTTTCACTCATCTCTTTTTAGGATTCAGTTCAAAAGTAAAAGGTGAGCCTGAATAGCTGTGTGTATGTTTGTCAGAGCATTGTGGCTCATGAGCTAATTATGGTACAAACTTAAAAGTTACATAACTTTTAAGGGGATATGTGTTGGTTTTAGGTGAAACATTTTATTATTATATTAAAAGTTACAAGTTATATTAGGACTTTAGTCCCGAAATCAAAATTTGTATTAAAATTTTAGTCTTATTAACTTTTTAACAAGAGTAGAATGGGGCTGAAAATAAGAAAGTATTTTTTAGCACCAGGTGTGTGAGTTATTTTGTAAAGATAGGTTCAAGTATAATAGAATCGGACTTAATTTTTTTAATTTAATTCACTTTAAAATTACGATATGGGAGAGCTTCAAAGTGACCATTTTTAGGTAATTTCTCTACCTGTCGGTGTTCAGAATTTACTTAACATTATGAAACAATTTCGCGAATTTGTGGAATCTTTTTTTAGCGAAAAAATATAAACGAATTTGATATTGTAAATATTTTGGGTACGGCTCGCACTTGTACGGCTTATTTGTGCTAACTTGCAAAGTAAATTAATCGCTAATCTCGTGAAGTTTGCTTACCAAGAGGTCCAAAATATTGAATAAATTTCATTATTTGTTTATTTATTTATTATTTGTTTAAATATCTTAAATATGGAGAGAAATCATTTTTAAGAATGATTTTATTTTTGCGTCTGTGTGTGTGTGTGACTTGAACCAGATACACCCAATAACTCAAAAACGGCGTAGAAAATTTGTTGTCGTACTAAAAAATATGATTATATTGTGTTTTCTAGCTTCAGAACATACGGTTGAAAGATTTAGAAAATCAGAATTATTAGAAGAAGAGTTCTCCAAAGATTATAAGTAGAAACCTGAAATTTGGCATACAATTTTACAAAATGTCATTATATAAAGTCTATAAAACGAGGAAGCTGAAAAGAAATAGGTCCTGAACTAAAATACTTTAAGAATATATTTTTCGTCATGGTTGCTAATTTGTTAATCTTTTAAGACAAAAAGTTTTACTTTCTTGATCCAAAATTTCTAAAAAGTTATTTTTTGAGGCAGGGAACTGTGTATAAAGTCATAATATATTTTTGTCCATTAGTTACTATGTATTTCTAGCTATGAAATAGCCAGGTATCTCAAAAAATAATTTTTTGGAGTTACCTAGTTCTTGCAATGGGGTGACGAATGATAATTTTAGTTTCTTCTATATTTCTGCATTTTTCAACTAGAATTTCTAAGGATAGAAAGAAGAAATTAGAATTTATTAAGTTCTTAACTCAAAAAGGCGTAAAAAACTAGTTCTGATACTAAAAAACATAATTATATTGTGTTTTCTAGCTTTAGCAATTACTGTTTAAAAATTTAGAAAATCAGAATTATTAGATGAAGAGCTATAGGTAGGGTCCAACTGTTATAGGTAGAAAGCTGAAATTTGGCACACATTTTTAAATCAATGATTTACCCCCTTGTGCGATATTTTAACCTTAAACCATTCGCTGATGAAAAACTTGCCAGATCACTTTCTAAAGAAAACGTACCCAGTTTTGAAAACGTTTTCACTTTTTCTCTAATTATATAATTAATGTTTCTGTTTAATTTTCAACAAAAAATATCTCAAATAAAAATCCGAAATTTCTGGCATTTTCTGAAATTCCGTAAAAAGTATCTAATATTTTTGACCTAAAATTTTCATAGAGGACTCCACAATCATTTGCTTTAGTTTTTAATAAATGCGAATATTCAAAGCCTATTAATCCTATAGAGAAGCTAAGCTGAAAATAAATAGGCCCTGAACTAAAATACTCTCTATTTAATTCAATTCTTTTTTCGTCCAGATTCCTAATTTATAAATCTTCTAAGTTTAAAGGTTTTACTTTCTGGGCCCTAAATTTTTAAAATGTTATTTTTTGAGACATGGAATTGGGCACAACTTAATAATAGATATGTGCTAATTTCTGTTCATTATTTGTCTGTATGACAATCTTAGTTTCTTCTGTATTTCTGCATTAAGGAGAAGAGGAAATATTAAGGGTAGAAAACCTCCAATCTATTAAGTTCTTCTTTTTATCTGTATAAATAAGGGTATCAGAATAACCTTTATTCAACTTTCGTTTCTGCACTGCTGAGGATATCGAAAAGACAAAACAGAAAATCATGCATGAAAATGATTATGACGAGTCTACACTGTATTAAATAATTTATTTACATATTTAAGCATCATGACATGTATAAAAAGAAAAAAAACATTCAATGTCTATATTTTGTTAAATTTAGATCAATATTCATGAAGTTATGATTTGAATTATAAATAATTGTAAAAAAAAACTGGCATAAAAAACGTAAAAAAATGTTCGTAAATCTTCCAAAATGAATCGTCGAAAATTTTTCTTTTGCTTTTTGTTCTCTTCCTTTTTGAAAATGCACGACACTCTGCCTTCTATACTATTTTCTTTACAACATTAACCAAATAAATGTTCGAAATTGAATTTTCTTCACACAAGCTTGGTACTATTCATTTTATTTATTGTGAATAAAAAGAGATCCAAAAGAAAAAAAAAGAAAAAAACAGCCATAGAAACTTTCCTCTTTTCAATCGGGTGAGAGCAAAGTTACTTGTCAGAGAAGTGTATCCATTTGACCGGAAGTTATTTATGTTAAATATTGTTTTTTCTAAAAAAATCCCAGTTCGAGTGATGTTTTTTTATCTACAGTAAACTTAACCAAAAGTAGAAACACATCTTTTCAATGGAAAAATTTAAACAAAAGAAAAAAATTAGCTAAAAATGTTCCTCTTAAAAAAAAATTCTCTAATTATAATACATACTACTAAAGGTCATTTGTGCGTGTGTCTGATGTTTATTTTTATGTCCGACCCCCAGGTTTGCCGGTATGTCTATCTCCCTAGAAATAATCATTTAAATAACTATTGAACTACTGGATTGATTTTAATAAAACATTCATCAAACTGTTCATATGAATCAGGAGAGCAGCATAGAGTATATAACTTCATACTGTGACCCTGAAGTACCCCTTTTCGGCCCCTTCAATCTCCTTATTTGCTAACCAAGATGAGTGTTTTCGTTTACTCAAATTCTTTCCTTTTAAATAATGTAATTATATAAAAATTAAAAACATTTATGAGGAATAACCATTCTACATTGAATTTTTGACCTTTCGATTGTTATTGGTAACCATTGCTAAAGTCATGGAGTAATGGGGTTATAAATGAAAATGCTAACCCTTTGGCCAAACTCAACCAAATTTTGTATACATAATCTGTGGGTCTCACGAGTGATAGAAATGGGGCGGAAACCGACCGGAGGCGCCGGCGAAGGTCTGGGGAGGGTTGGTGTGGTGGAGAGTGACTGGGTGTCGGGTTTGGGTACAGGGTCTGTGGGGTGGAGAGTGGTTAGAGGTGTAGAAGGGAGAGGATTAAGAGGCGGGAGTGGTCCAGGGGGCAAAAGCCCTTGGCTAGCAAGAGGTCCATCGATGCGGGCGTCGCAGCTAGTAATAATAATATGGCTTCCAAGTTTCATCCCTGAACATCTATTTCTCAGCCAAGATAAAATAATATAAAGTAACATAAAATTACAAAAATAACCATGAATGGCATGGTGACCTAATATAATAGTTCAAACTTGCAATGGTTTCGTTTTTGACTATTAAAAAGAGAGATTTTTAATTTTGAAACTAAGAAATACGATGAAAAGAACAAAAAAATTATCTTTATTTTTTTTTAATTTGATTTAATTTGTTTTAATAAAGAATAAATGCAGAATTAACTTTTTGAAATTTAAAAATACCGGTAATAAATTCAGATTCAGATCTCCAGCTTCAGGCTGAATTATAATGCTTTCTTTTCGCTCAATTTCGAAATCATTGTTTCTCTTTTAATCAGCTGTGAGGTAACAAAATGAAGTGAAAAGAGGATCAAGAAAGTGTTCGGTGAATGGGGAAATAATCTGGCAAATGACTCATCATTCCAAGGTTTGACTCCCACATCCCATAATTAAAATCGTACGCCTGTTAGCTTTTATTAATTTATTAAAATATTATTATGTATAATAACTATAGTTTTGATTACAATTTAGTTTATTCTGACAATCAAAAGGCGGAATGCTGCAACAGAAAACGGCAACCATTGAATATAAAGTGTCCTATCTTTTACCAGATGATTAAATACGAATTTATTATGGTTAGGATGACCAACCTGACGGGATATTCCGGAACACTCTCAAATTTCGGGGCTGTATCCTCATAAATTGAGCTACCTGAAAATGTCCTGGCTTTTCAAATTCGTCCCTTTAAGATAAATACGAGACCGAGTCTCGGCAGATAGATATTTTCAGTCGCCTCCTCTTGGAAAGTAATGGCAACCTACCAAGAGTATAATTGCCAAGTGACCTCTCCAAATTAGCCGTTCGGAACCGGCGTTAAAAGTAGATCCCGTATATCTGTGTAAAACAACTTAAACACACTCAGCACAGGTATATGTGGAGAGGCGCCGACACCCGTTTCGAGTATGGCACTCAAAGAAGAAGAAGATAAATACTAATTTGCGTTTTTTGTATTTCTATGTAATCAATACAGATGATTGTGTATTTTTTATATTTGTTGATATTAAAAAATAATTGGAAAAAATTTCAAGTCTGTATATTATCAGTTCTGAATTGAAATGATGAAAAATACCCACCTAATTATGGTTTTTTTGGGTAGTGAAGTCGCTACTGACCAATATCAACAAGATGTAAGCCATTTAATTTAATATCACTGATGAAAATTACTGAATTGTGTAATAGCCGATAAACGCTTGGTAGTCGAGCACACCGTCGCTTTTAATTAATAAAAGAGGTAATAATAAAATGTAAAAGCAGGGTAGCTAAAAATACTTTTTTTTTCTCAATGAATAAAATAAAAATCCAGTAAAGGAAAGAGCGAGTTCTATATATAGGTGGAAATAAATATTGCCTTTTCAACGAAAAAGAAGAAAAAAATTGCAAAAAGGAAAAGGAATAATGGCGGCGACAACGAAACGGCTGGAGAATAAATGGACAAAACTCACCTCAACAAGAAAACCTTTTGGCTTATGGAGACTTAAAACTTACTAATGAAGAGGATAATGTACAAAGTTGGCCATTAGAAAAGTTTGTCCTTTATTTCAAGCTCACTTTAATCGTAATCTGCTCTAGATAGGGACTGATTTATAAATGACGAAAAGAAAGGGAGCCAAACTCGCGAGATAGGAATCTAAAAAAATGAAATATATTTCAAGAAGGAGTAGGGAAAATTCCGGCCATGAATCACCAGTCTAAAGTGAATTAGAAACAAATTTACGAGTCCGATTGTAATGCATTTTTAAAAGTGCTTTTCTATTTTTAAACGCCTTGGCATGATGAAACCACCCATCGATGTAAGCTTAGTATTATCTACTGAGGTTAGTTTTTGGATTCTGGCCTACTTAATCTTATCATAAAATTAAATTAGGTTGGAGTTGGTGGTGTTTCACAAGGAGAAAAATTAAAATACAAAGATTTTTTTAGTTTACTCTATATATTTCGAGCTCTTAACTCATCGTCAGGAGAACATTGAATGAAGATAACATAAAATAATGAACAGAATTTATTTTAATTTCTTTTCTTTATTCCCGTTTAGCCCTCTGTCCGCTCCATCTGTTCTTTCGGCTCTAAGGCCATCCCATCCCCTGATAATTCTTTCATATATACACTAAGTCATAAATAACTGTCCATCATATTAAAATTAAAATAAATTATGTTCATTATTTTATGTTATCTTCAGTCAATGTTCTCCTGACGATGAGTTAAGAAAGAGCTCGAAATATATAGAGTAAACTAAAAAAAATCTTTGTATTTTAATTTTTCTCCTTGTGAAACACCACCAGCTCCAACCTAATTTAATTTTAACAATGTTTCACTATAAACCAACACCGCGTTCCCTAAATTTGATTAATCTTATCATACATACTTACAGGATTATTAGGAAGTCTATCCCAACCGTATTGCTTGCTTCTTAGTGGAATTAAAGCTAGGGTGGCCACTGACCACCCGTCCTACTTTGGAAGGATATGTCCTACAATTAAACCTTTTGTCCCATGTCCTACTGCCTAACAGAGATGTCCTACTTTCACAGATAACTACTTTGCTATTGGCTTTTTTTTTCATATTTTGAAAAATGAAAATAAGAAAAATGGTTTCAATTTTTTTTTCTGTCATATTTTGTTTTGTTTATGTAGGTAATTATTTATATAAATTATAGTATATATATATAAATTTTGAAATAAAATTTTTAAAATTTATACAATATACACATTTTTGTTTTTATTTATATCAATTAATACCATTTTATAATTGGTAAGAACAATATTTAAAATAAATATTTTTTCATATTTTATAGGTATTAATAATAAATTTGAATTTAAAAATAAAAATTAGAAGTTTAATTTTCCTTTTTTGTAATAAATAAAATAGATGTGTTATTCAATTTATAATTACACTAATTCAAATAATTTTGTGGTAGTCAATAATAATAATAATAATAAACTTTTTTTCATATTTTTATATTAGATAATGGATAGAATTGCAACAAATAGTAGTATTTAAAACAATGAGAGTAGTATAATATCCTATATCAATTTAAAATTATTTACTTATCAATTTTTTGAGTTTTGTGCTTTTTTTATTACCGATTTTTATTGTTTTAAGCTGGGTTGTCAAATGTTCTACTGGGATGCGTTATAAAACTTCAAATGTCCTACTTTGACTATGTCTGTATCCTGGTCATCCTAATTAAATCTCGAAAACGAGCTGTCCTCCCAGTAAACTCGACGGATGTTTGCAAAAGCTCCCGTTGAACTAGTTACAACCAGTCCCTCGTATCGTGGTTGTATCAGCTAACGTTCAGAACTCGTTGTGGATTTTCTTAATAACCACAATGCGTAGTGGTCAAATATTATGAGAGCCACGACGCGAATTTCGTATTGTGGTCATTTTGAGTTGGCCACAACGCGTTGTGGACATTTTTTTCACTCAGTAAGCGTTTTCGTTCTTTGAGTCTAACATATAATTACATATTACTTGCTGAATGATTGTGAATTCAATACATTGCGGCCCGCCCAGAGATTGGTAAGCAGCAGAAAAATGATTTATCTTCCAAAAGTCTTGAAATATCAAATTCGTTTTTATTTGTAGTTCATAAGGAGAGAATGAAGGAATTTGTATAATTTTTTCATAATTAACTTAAGCTATTTCTCAACGATGGCAACTACGAAAATCATCTAAAAATTGCCTCATTTGGGCTCTACCTCGCCGACATTAAAAAAAAAAAAATATTTGAAAATATCCTGACTAATTCTAACCTAGATTGTTTACGATAGAAAAATTCAATTTTTTGGACTCCACAAAAAAATTCCCTCTTCACAAAATAATAATTGGAATAAAAATTTAATTTTTGATTTCAGTGAAAATTAATACATATAATTTGTAAATTTCAAGCTTGTATCTTATTAATTTAGCTTACTTAATGTCCTGACTAGCGGGCACACTGTAGCCTGAAGCGAGTCTAAAAGGGTCCCGTTTTACTTTTTCAATGGAACTTTAAAAATGTGTCCGGCCTAAGTATATATTTATTTTTCGTTTGTATGTACAGAAGGGACTAGTAAATAGCTGACACTTTCTAGTGTTGACAGTAAAATAAAGTGTGACTGAATTGATATTGGGGCCAGATTATAGCAGTGAACTATCTCGATCCGGGTTTTCTGACCCATACGCTCTAAATACGAAATATTGTTATATAAAAAAATTATAAAGGATTGGAATTGTGGTGTCTCGCTAAAAAACCGAAATATATATACCATTAAACTCAAACTTTATTTCAATTTTTATTTTGTGTAACACCACTAATTTAAACCCTTTATAATTTTTTAAATATGTTTCACAATAAACCTACACCGCTTTCCTAAATGTTATTGTTATATAGCAGCCACTAACCTTAACTTTGGGAGCCGCAAATTTATAAAACTGTTTCAAAGCGAGTCACATTGTTTGGAGATTAAATAATGGTTTATTAAAAAAAGACACATTTTTTTATTTTATAAAATATAAATGAAGTAACATATATTTTTTGCTCTACTTACTTAAGACATTACAAAAATAATTTTTGTATTAATATTTTTTTAAATTTAATTATTTTACAGGGTGTGGCATAAAGATCTACCACATTTTGAAGAGATATAAATAATGAAAAAATTTTACTAGAAAAAAACTAAATTTATTTTTGAAAAGAAAATAAATGAAATTTTTTTCAAATGTATTTTTAACATTATCAGCCAAAAAGGGGGGAGGGTGTAAAAAAAATTCTAGCCCTTTTGATCAAACTCAACCAAATTTTGTATACATATTCTGTGGATCCCCAGAAGGCTAGAAATGCAAAAACTAACCAAATTTTGTATACATAGTTTGGTCGAAAGACCTAGAATTTTCATTTTTGACCCTCCCCCCATTTAGGGTGGTTAGTTTTTGCATTTCTAGCCCTCTGGGTATACAAAATTTTAGTTGATTTTGGTTGAAAGGGCTAGAATTTTCAATTTTCAGTTTTGGATGGTTAGTTTTTGCATTTCTCACCTTCGGGGGTCCACAGAATACGAAATTTGGTTGAGTTTGGTCGAAAGGGCTAGAATTTTCATTTTTGACAACCCCCCCCCCCCTTTGTCTGATAATGTTTAAAATACATTTAAAAAAATTATTTTATTTTATTTTCATAAATATATTCAGTTTTTTCCTAGTTAAATTTTTTCATTTTTTTTATACCTCTTTAAAATGTGGTAGATCTTTATACCACACACTGTACTTTTTAAAATCAGTATTATTCAAGAGGGTTCATGAGCCGCACGAGATTGACTGAAGAGCCGCATGCGTCTCGCGAGCCACGTTGTGGCCACCTCTGTTATATAGTATTGTTATTGTTGTTTTAAGAATAAACAAAATTTTAATAACAATCCATGTTGTAGTATTAAGCCGGGACTAGAATTTTGTAATTTTAAATTTCAATTTTTTCAAAATTCGAAAATCTATTGTTGCTGAATATTGAAGACAAGATAGATAGACAGATACTGAAGACAAAATTGATACAGGTATCGAAATCCAAGGTCAAAAGATCGCTATGTTAAGATTTGTCGATGACATTGCCCTTCTAGGAAGCAATAAAAAAGAATTAGAGGACGGCCTGAATGGAATTAACCAAATCCTAATAGAAGAAATAAAAATGAAAATAAACAAGAATAAAATCCTAGTATGTACAAAAAAAGAACAAACGAGATAGGAATGCATCAAAATTAACCAAGAAAACCTAGAAGGAGTTAAGGATTTTCGCTACCTAGGAAGTAAAATAACATGGGCTGGGAAGAGCGAAAACGAAATTAAATCAAGAATTGCCCAAGCAAAAATGGGGTTTAATTCAAAACAAAAACTACTATGCTCCTCCTCAATCAGCTTAGAAAACAGGAAGTTGCTATTGAAGACATATGTATGGAGCATAGCCATGTACGGGTGTGAAACCTGGACAATTAGAGAAGAGGAGAGAAAGAGATAGAGTCTTTCAAAATGTGGTGCTACAGAAGAATGATGAATATCAAATGGATGGATAAAATTACAAATGAAGAAGTTCTTGGAAGAATCGGAGAAAGAAGAACCTTGTGGAAGAGTCTGAAGAAGAGAAGAGGTCAGATGATGGGGCACACACTGAGACATGGGGGACTGCTTAGGGATATCTTGGAGGGGAGGTGGGAAAGAAAAGGGGAAGGGGAAGACCCAGATTAGAATATTTCAACCAAATAATTGGGGATATGGGATGCCAGACATTTAGAGAGGTCAAACAGCTGGCGGGGGACAGAGTCGAGTGGAGACGGATTGTTGCATCAAACCAGTCTTAGGACTGTATACTCAATGATGATGATGCTGAATATTTGATTTCTTTCTACGATCAAATTGTACAGGGTGATTTATTTTTAGATATTTGAATGAAATGCCAATCGTAATCTTGGTGACTTTTTTTTCTCGTTCTATTCGGGTATCAGTATATATATTATTGTAAGTCAATTTCTTTTTTTTTTGTTGAAGAATGAGATAGCTGGTATGTTTTTATTCGATTCGCTTTGTTAGTGCAACCACCTTGGCTGCCTCTATTTCGCCCTGGCCAAGCCTCAACCCTCTTCCTCATGTTCTCCCTGAGGGCTATTCACTTGAGACTTTATCTCCGAAGCCACCTATCCAAGATGCCAGTTAACTCGCTCTTTCTCCAAACGATTGAAAAATATCAAGAATCAAGAGGAAGCGACCGACCAACCAACACTTCGACTACTTATTTTTCCTGCCAAAAAAATTAAATGAAAAATAACAAACGACTCAAACTTATAATCTTATATTTTTTTTATTACGAATTGATATTTTAATTTAAGAATAACTTAAGTATATAAATTTGAACGAAAAAAACGAAAACATTTTTATTTTAATTATCTTGAGAAAATTTGAATTAAGGTAGTTGTTTCACCATATGGGTTTTCTTAGGATTTTTTTTGAAATTTAGACTGATTATTATTTAAATACTCAAGTGGTGGCAAAACGAAATTTATGAACAATATAGTTCTGGAGATATTAAATCCTAAAGATAGGGTTTTTCAGACTCGTATACATTGCACCGAGGGGTGATCCGCGATTGAAGTAGGTGTACACCACTTTGGAAGTATTTTGGAAGTACTTGGAAATATTTGGAATTACTTGGAAATATTTGGAAGTAATTGGAAATATTTGAAAGTACAAGTGGGATTAGGTGTACAGCATATTAGGTCGCGGTTCACCCCTCGCATTGCACTATACTGGATATCGGAATGTTTACATACATATTTAATTATAATTAAGAAACTCTTCTTACCATTGTTATAAAAAACTAAACCAACATTAAACAATAACTAAAACATTTTTTAAGAAAATTTTAATTCATTGTTACAACACAGTTTCTGAGATAATAATGAATAAATAATTAAAAATGTATATTGAAAAATTTACACTAAAAACAAGCTGGCAACAACGCATTTAATTAACCTAAAAAGTGGGCTAACTAGTAATTTTTTGACATTTTTTCGCTTCAGCCATTGTCGCAAAAGCTTTCAATTGCTTATTAAGAACTTTTTGTTTTATAAATCTACCTTTATAATGTACTTTATTTGAAATTTCTATGATGAAATTTATACAAGATCGGACAGTGTTGCCAGATTTGTCAAACGAGCACAGGGTTTGATAAGTGGTACATAAACAGAAAAATGTTTTGGGCTTTATGAATTATGAATCTTTATTGTCAGTTTTATATAGGTACTCTAGGTACTCTACCTTTTTGCTAATATTGTCGTGAAACAACTACCTTGAAGTTTTTTTTAATTTGTACTCAACAATGATGGTATCCTTTTTTTTGTTTATTTAGAAAAATAATCAATTTTCATGTACCTAGATATTGGAGGCATTGGAAGAATAGGACTAAATAAACATTATTGCCATATCTGGTCAAATCTCTTTTGTTTTTGAGGGAGTGAGTTAAGTAAGTGTGTTGAGATGGTGGGATACTCCTGCCACTGATGGCCCTTATTAATATGGCGTAAGCCATGGTGGGATCAAATAGAATCCTGAGTCTACAAATTTTCTATACCTCAGTGATAATTTGAATTAAAGTTCTTTTTCCTGTCTTCCAATGCCTCTCCAATATCACATCAAAGTCTGCAGTTATTTTTATAAATCTTGAGAGAAAAAAAATGATATTTTCTGCATGTTTGAACCGAAAGTGATTCTTTCGAGAAAATATTTTTTATTTGCTGTTTGAAAAACTGTGTAGAAGGCTTCACCCGCGGAACCTGCGATATGCGGGATTTCGATCGCAATCCGCCACGAGAAAATGTTTTTATTTTTTGGTACGCTTTAAACAATTCTTGATCAAGTCGCCAATGTGGGATTTTTAATTAGCAGTGATATCTTTCTAAAAATGCATTATTCTAAAGATGCCGAGAATTAAGTCAAGAAAGTGACTCAAAAGTGGAACATACCCCTCAAATCGGACACCTTAAAACATTTGTTTTTATAAAAATAATTTTAATAAAATCAATAAAACCGACTTCAAAAAACTTAAATGCATCAAGTACAAATAATAACATCACTTAAAAATAAAATAAAATCTACTAAAAGGATTTTAAATAATTATCTTATGTAATTACAACTGAACGAACGAAATATTAACGATGAAATTAACTTTTGAAGTCGGTTTTGCCATTCAACTCTATATCTACTCAACGAGCGTACCGCCAAACGTACTAAGTAAGATCCGTCAAGTGCGATTCATAAAATGTATATGTTTGGCACCGACTTCAAAAAGTAATTTCATTGTTAATATTTCGTCGTTTAGTTGTAACTAAATAAGATAATTATTTTATTATTTATACCTTTTAGTGGATTTATTTTATTTTTAAGTTATTATTATTTTATTTGTTGCATTTAAGTTTTTTGAAGTCGGTTCTATTTAATTTTTTCATAAAAATTATTTTTATTTTTCTCTTTTTAGTGATGTTATTAATAGTGAATTAATATAATACCTTGCATGCATCTCGTAAGAGAAAGCGTCGGGTGAATGAATCAGAAAATTATAATAAAATTCAATTCATAAATATAGAAATTATCTCGAAACGTTTGCGGGTTTTTAAATGAATGTTATAAGATTTTTTTATCAAAGATTTTATTTATCATAATTTCGATTATTTGCTCATAAGAATTGGAGATTTACGTTATTTCGTCGTTGATAATACCATCAGAACTTGATCAAATTAATATGGCACCACCCTTTCCAATAAAAAAAGAATCATCGAAATCGGTTCATAAACAAAGAAGTTAGGCCTGAACAAGCCTAACAAAAAAGGTCTAATACCAATGAAAAAAAACGGGACCAATCGGAAGCTAGACTGAACCCAATGCAAACAAATTTTTCAAAATCGGTTCCCCAATTGCCCCAGGAGATATAGAGTAACATAGACACAAAAAAAAAAAAAAAAAAATTCGAGTGCGAATAGAGAACCTCCTCCTTTTTTGAAGTCCCGGTTTAGGCATAAGATGCAAATAGGCTCTAAATTCTTGCTACTCTTTGCAATACTGTTAAAGAGAGCGATGGAATTACAGCAGGCACGACTTTGGGGCCCTGCTTGCACTTAATTTTAAAGACAAAATATTTAAAACAAAGCTTTTACGGTACGCTATAACAATTTTTTAATAATCTTGTGAGAAAATTATATTTTCTGAATTTTTGAACCGGGTGTTGGTACTTTCGAGAAAATAAATTATTTGATATTTGGCTATCTAATTTAGAAGACAGTTAGAAATTACTACGGAAACCGCGGAAGGTTAGTAGAGAATCCGGAGATTTTCTGATCCTGGCAGCACTTGATCGTCTCTCAAACTTTCCATTCTATACTATATTCCTTTTAAATTCCATTCCACCCAAAGTCGCATTGAATAAATAATAAAGGAAATGAATATCGTGAATTAATTTTCCATCCATCCATCCCTCTGTTTTTCAAAGCTTGGATTATTTTACCTTTTTTATTTATGTTTTGTATCCATTCAAATCGATCACATAAGGAAAAGTGTTCCATTTATTTATTTTATTTATTCCATCGCTTTTGTAATATATAAATCAATAGGTTCTTTAATATTTACGAGTATTTTTTAATTTTTTCTTCATTTATTTCAAAATGTTAGATTTTTTTTCAATTTTATTATTTCTGATCAAACATCCCATCTATTAATTAAGTTTTCCATTGAAAAACATTTCAGTTTCCATCAAGAATATTGTATTATTCTGTTTAATGGACATTTCAAATTGGATATTCATTTCTGGGGCTTTGAGAAATTATCTGGTTTTAGAGGCAACTGGTTAGAATAGGATTATAACAATAAAAGGTAAATCTTTGAGTTAATTTGTAATTTACTGTATTATTATAAATTTATTTCTATTGGAGAAAATCACGATTAGAGGTGACATATAGACTTGATAATTCTATGCAAATTCATTCTCTAACATTAATTTGCAACCACTTGATGGCCTCATCAACGGTGAAAAACAATATTCTGTTGTTGTTCACCGATAGTGCTCATACACTGATTATTTTGTCAATAATAAATTATTTGTAATGAATAAAATCATGATAAGTTTTGATTTTTGAAAATTCATATTTTTTGAAAATTCCACTTTAGTGAGGAAATGACTAACTGAAATATTAATGATATATTTTTTAAAAAATTATGTAAAATTAAACTATAACTAATCAGCTACTTTGATATACCTTGGCCTTTTACATTCTTTTTTTTTAAATATCATTTTTGAGGGTTTCTAGTCACAAATAATATAATAATATTTCAGGTTAAAAATAAAATAAAATGAAGGAGTCTTCTGTTTTTTAATGAAATAATTTTTAATTATTTCTAGAGACTATAGTTTCGAAGGCGTTGCCTTCATCATCAGTCTATCACGAATATTTCAAATTAGTTACAAATTAAGATTTATACACTTGAAAATTTTGAAAAATATCATCTTGTCTTTTTCTTCATGTTTCTTCTGAGAGAGATTAGAATATAACTGGATCAATATCTGGGTTACTCTTTTGATCCAGGTATATTCTAATCTTAATGTAAGAAACATGAAAAGACATCAGCAACTGTGCTGTAACAGATGTTAATTTGTAGCGAGCGATGCCTTCGAAAACTACTAGTCTCTAAATATTAAAATTGACACATTTTTAAAACAGAAGACTCTCTCTTTATTTTATTTTAACCTAAAACAAAAAACTATTCTGTTACCATCGACAGTGAAATCTTTTGCATTCAACTAATAACATAAATAATAATTTGTTCAATTACTAGGATTTATTTTTTATTTATATCGTGTACTGGGGTAACACTGTTAGTCCATTCACAGCAGTAAATGTCATATTGAGTTTTGAAAGATTATTAATATAAGCTGATAGAGATTTTCTTTAGGAGACGAGGGACTGGTATAAATATGCAATTGGATGTTGATGAAAGCAGTCCACGGTGGTTGTAGAAAAATAAGACTATAGAGGTTTTATTATTTTACATTTATTTGTTAAACCGACGTTTCGGAGATTTATTCTCTCCTTCTTCAGGGTAACAAAAAGTCAATGAAAGTAGTTCAAAATATAATTACTTTCTGTCTCCTTTGACAATGCCAAAAAAACATTATAAAATTTTTTTTTCATCTCGAATAGAAAATAAAGTAACAAGCAAACTTTCATTGACTTTTTAGTTACCCTGAAGAAGGAGAGAATATATCTCCGAAACGTCGGTTTAACAAATAAATGTAAAATAATAAAACCTCTATAGTCTTATTTTTTACAACCACCGTGGACCTTTCATCAACATCCAATTGCATTAATATAAACATTTCATTTTTCATTCGTTCTCAAAGATATATACTTAACATCCATACATAGACATTCATTCATCTCATGTGATATCTTGATTCTTGATTAATCAATAATTAATGTTATTGATTAAATCGAAGAATACGTTTTCTGCTTGTTATAATTGAGATCACATAGATAAAAAAATTATAAGATTCTTATTGTCATTGATCCAAATAGCGTTTTTGGAACTTAGGTTCAAGAAAAAGAAATTAGAGAACTTGAAACCTCTTCTTCTCACCATTGAGGATAATTCCAAAGTCAGTTATAAATCTACATATTATTATTCTTAAATACACAAAATTATTAAAAAATTTCATTTTAATATATAATTGTATCTTGGATTGAAATTTTTTTCCAAATCTAACATTAATAACAATTATAAAATTTTACTTCTTGTATTAGAATGGAGTGGGAGTAGTGTAGAAAAGTGTTTGGAGAGGGTTGATTTTCTAGGTCATATTTTACTTTAAAAAAAACTTGTCAACTATAAAAGTAAGGCAATAAATTATATCGCGCGACAAGTATTGAATTACCATTACTTTGCTACTATATTTTCTCTCATGATGAGAGGGATGCTTTTAACATCTTCGATATTTTCTTCTCTAAGGCAATTTAATTAGTTTATATTTTAATGTAATATTCTACTTAAGTTCATTTTTTAATTATGAAGGTTCATAAAGTGATTTTAGATTGACACTGTATATTAAACAATAAATTTCTTTAAGTCTATATTTATTTATTAACAATGTAAACAATCATAGAACCTTTGGTCCCACCTAGTGTTGTACAACACTTAAATCACTAAAAGTTAAATAAATTTAACAAATAACAAGAGACATAACATAAAATTTAGTAAGCGAAAATAATAAAGTTAGAAACAAGAGAAATCAGAATAGAACAAGGAAATATCAGTTAGTATTAAATTAATATTAATATTAATGCGTAGACCCCCTTTTGATACCTGAGGAAGGAGTGAGGATCCTCCGAAACGACGGTTTCGAAACAATATTGTGAGAAAAATATTTCCAATAAATATTATTTGTTGGAACTACTCTCTTAATTATTTCCGGTCCCTTTCATCCAATCCTGAGTAATTAATGGGTCGAGTTTTACAAAAGCGAGGTTCAATAAGCTTTAGAAAATGTTTTTTTGTTTTTAACGGTATATCACTCGCATCAATAATAAATATTAATCAAAACAGGAATCGTAGGGAATCTTGAACTTTTTTCTCTTTTTTTAACAATTAAAAAATCAAAAATTTATAAAAAAAAATTGTATGTTGTTTTTAAAATTTTTATAAGTTTTTGATTTTTTAATTGTTAAAAAAAGGAGAAAAGTTCAAGATTGTTGAGTAATTGAGGCCAAGATTGTATTGTAGAATTAATAAAAAAGATTAAAGATGTTTAGTCGCATAGTGGAATTGTCTTTTGACAAAGACTAATAAGATGGGCCACTGAGGAAGTCGAAATAAATCGACGAAACATCTGGCCCAGTTAATAAAAACTCTGTTTTTTATGTAATGTCCAATTTCCTACTATTCCTGTTTTAATTAGTTTTTGTTTTGTTTTTTAGTATAAAGGAGAAATATTTTTATCTATTAGCTGTCTATTAAGGTAGTTCTTTCACAAATGCAAAAATTCAAGAAGTCTTTGAAACTTGGAATATAAGTCATTAAATCCATAATACACATACTGTTAAAATTTGAAGACGATTTACCACACCAAACATGAAATAATTTCAATTCAAAATGACATTTTTTACATAGGGTAGATTCGGAAAGGGTGGGGATATGATCATTATTTTATTTATTTTCATTGAAGTACTTACACCATCTTGATGAAAAGCTAATATTTGTTAGAATAATATATTCGGAATAGCTTAAAAAAATTGAAATTATTTACCACGTAGTTTTGATAAAAAAAAAAAAAAACATATTTGGGCGATATTTTAAGTGGAGGGGATACTATATAAACACAATTTGGAAACAGTCCGGCAAGTATGTGTGTAGCCGTATAGAGCTTTCGTAGTGTGAGTGGTACAGTCACGTTAAAAAAACATAACCTAAAATTTTAGTTCCGTTCATATTTATAGAGTGGTTACGAGGGTAAAACATTTTGTGTGGATTGTCGCGAAAGAAGCAAAAATGTGGAATGGGATTCAGAATATAGACGGTCAAATTTTCGTAGTATACCGGGCTTGAACCTGGACCTCCCGCTCCATAAGAAAAAAATCTACACTTTGGACAGATTAACATTCTCAACATCTTCATAGCTTTTAGAATTCAAACAATTTATAAATTCAATTAATGTTTATAATCGGTTTTACATTGATATAATATTAAATTTCCTGGTGTTTATTTAATATTATATTCAAGGGCTTAAATTGCCAAAGAGAGAGAAGGGAGAATTGAGCTGGAAAAGCGAACGAGGGAAACGACTTGACTGAGTTTCTGATCAAATCCTCTTGCGAAGAAAACCATTCTCATTTTGAGTAGATATTCAAACCCATTGCACAACAAAGAGATCAGGAGACCCTCTCTCGTCTCCATTAATGACAAGCCGATTAACGTGCAAGCAAACTCGATAATTGTCCTCGATAATGAGTCGAGTATTACTAATAATGAGCAAACCTTGCAATAAATACTCCGGCAAATACTCGAATCCGATAAACGGAAAATCTCTTCTGGGACATTTTTTAAAGCTCTAAAAATTGAATTTTAGAGATAAAAGTTGTTTATCGAAAAATAGTGAAGATTAATTAGAATGTTGCATCATTCGTATCCATTGTAAATTTGTAACAGGAATAGTAGGGAATTGGATAAAATTAAAAACACAGAGTTTTTTTTATTAAATAGGCCAGACGCTTAGTCAATTTGTTTTGACTTCCTCAATGCCTATAATGATAAAACCACGAAAAATTAGAAAAAAACTTATAATATAAATTAGAGACAATAGATAAGGTAAGAAATACCTCATTTTATCACTTTTTAACAAAAACATTCTAGCCACTGAGGAAGTCAAAATAAATTGACGAAACTTCTGGCCAATTTAATAAAAAAACTCTGTTTTTAATTTTATCCTATTCCCTACTATTCCTGTTATTAATTAGAATGTTTATGTCTTTTTGAAGAAAACAAGGGCATCCTAATTATTGACTATTTTACTAAAATCTGCAGGTGCAAACTTATTATTTAAATTGAAAAGAAGTGAGTTTTTTGTAATTTTATTTTTCCAAAATTCAATTATCTATGGAAGAGAAACAATAATTATTAAATGAAATAAACCTACCAAGTGGGAGTAAGACATCATACCGAGGGTTCTGTACTTTATATCTTCCAAAATATTTGAAATATCAAATACGTTCTGATTTGCCATGGATAAAGAGAAAATTAGTGAATTTGTGGAAGTTTTTATAATTTTAAGTGGTCACTTTGAACGCCCACGTCGTCTAAAAATTGATACTTTAGGGCTTTATCACACCGTCTTTTTAAAATGAATTGAATTTACGAAAATTAAGGTTTATTCTTTTTAAAGAGATCTTTGTAGGGAAATCGCACAACCCATGATAAAAAAGATATTTTTTATTTTTGACCTCACAAAAAATTTGATCCTTCTCAAAATAACCATTCGACTAAAATTTTGATACGATTTTTCATTTATAAATATGGATACAAAATAACTTGAAAATTTCCAACTTGTATCTTATTTACTTTTGTAACTAAAATGCTCCGACAGACAAATATTGTATTAACACTAATCGGGTTCTGTTTTACTTCAGATCCGCTCAGAATTAAAACCCAAATGCTACTTACTTGATTGAACCTTGGTTATTTTATCTGGGTCAATATATTTTATTTTTATTTTAATTCATTCGATATACGGGAATTACCCCAGTTACAATATACGTTTTTATACAATAAATCAACAAATTAAGAAAACTAAAAACTAATTTATAGTCTTAATTATTTTTATAGACAAAAGTTTACGGAATTTATCAGAATGTAATGTATTTATTTATTTATTTATTTTTATTGTTAGGATAAATAAACTGAATTTGCTTCTTTCCAGTAATTTATTTTGATTTTCAAATCGTTATTCCAAATATTTCGAGAGCGTTCTCAGTATCTCTTCCTCAGTGGAAACCACTCCCCCACCAATGTGCCGACTCCATCAGTTTGTACAGAACATTGATAAAAAGCTCGATCACACAACACACACATACATATATATACAAATTTAAAATGAGACAACATACGAATATACAATTATTTACATCTCCTTATAATAAAGTCCAATGAAAAAAAAAAAAAAAAAAACATTATATATATATATATTTTTATTATATTTATATTATTTCATTTAAATTGAGTAGGTAAACAATTATTTTTATAGAGAAATGATTGCGGAATTTAACAGAACAAAAATCACATTAATAGATAGAAAAATACACAGATAGATACATACAAGTGAAGCTAATATAAAGTATGTAATAATATAATAGCCCAAGAGCCCACGACGGCCAGACCTTCGTTATTTTATAAAATCTGAAAGTTTTTCTGTGCATGTCCCCTATACAGGTAAGAACGACCAGCGACTATAGAGTTTGGGTTGTGGTTACTTTGGCAGGTAACAGGTAATAAAGGTGTATAAAATAGTACTTTAAATTTGTTAAAGTATAAAGCTCAATTTTTTTATATTTTCTTCAGGATAACTTTAGAAATCTCGTCATCCATTGCCGGACACTTATGACAGTTGCTACCCCCTGCGTAGAGGTTGCCATTAATAGTCAAAACAACAAAAATGGAATGCAATAAGGTTTTCCTCTAGTATTTGATAAGAATCGATGGTTATTTTTGATTTTAAGTCGATTCCTCCATGTCTTCACCAATGGTTATCAATAATAGCCGAAATGTCAAAAATCTAAGTAAAATCCATTAAAACTGTCCGCCTATTGAGGTAACATTTTTTTATAGGTCGCCAAGTAACATATATAAAATTTATCTTTTATATTATAACGAAAGTATAATTATAATTTATTAAAGTTTAGGGGTGTCTGGCAGGGGGTAGCAACTGTCATAAGTGTCCGGCAATGGATGACGAGATTTCTAAAGTTATCCTGAAGAAAATATAAAAAAATTGAGCTTTATACTTTAACGAATTTAAAGTACTATTTTATACACCTTTATTACCTGTTACCTGCCAAAGTAACCACAACCCAAACTCTATAGTCGCTGGTCGTTCTTACCTGTATAGGGGACATGCACAGAAAAACTTTCAGCTTTTATAAAATAACGAAGGTCTGGCCGTCGTGGGCTCTTGATCTATAATACTCCCAATTTATTAGACATTTAATCGTAGTGTTGACGATATTGTATAATATGAAGGTCAACAGACAGAGAGTTGCAGCTCCCAATATCTTCTTCCTTCAGACCTTTCAGATAATAGAATGCGGATGTTTGCAACACGACTAAGATAGATCATGAAGGTTCTAAAATATGCCAACAGCACAGAGTCCTTGAAGAGGATCACTCTCTAAAGATCAGACCGCACCACATGTTGCTGCTTAACTTCAGTAAGCCTTTGGGAACTTGGCAAAACAAGACAAAACAAAAAATGTTTAAGTTCAAATAATAATTCATGAAAATTCTGAGTAAAAAACAATAACATTCCCACTCGTAAATTTGAAGCAGTTTTCAAGTGATACTAAATTAATTTTTATATGACTGAACATTGAACACATAATCTTTTCAAGCGAACTGCTAATTCTGTTTTGAACAATTACTTCAGAAGACATTAAAATGGCTCATGGGTCAACATGTTGTTTATTTTCATAGAAATCATAATTTAACTGGGCAAGTTCACTTTTTAACTACACTCCTTCCACGCTGGCCGCTGGTCTTTGTGAAATTTCGAAAAGATATGAGGACAATATCACCAAGAAAGCTTATATGATAAAGGGATGACAGAACTGGCCCCGAGCGTGTCAAGCTCGTTTCTAAGATGGGATCGTCTTAGAGTTCCGGGCAAACTAATTGGATATCTATCGGAAAATTACTAATCTAGATGGGTTCAGCCGAAATTTTTTAACTTTAATTTTATTAACATTTGTCTGTAAAATTGTATTAAATGAACAAAATAATTAATAGATTTTTCTGCTTTTTAATTAAAACTTATTTCATGAATAGAAACATACAAGAAACCAAGGCATGGGGCTGTAAGGATATTAATTGAATAGCCTTTTAATCTACTATGATTAATTACTTTTATAAATTCTCAAAAATTATGAGTGTTCTTTTAATATTAAGTTGTCTTTTTGATTTTCTATATTTTATAAAAGTTTATATAGGTATATAAGAATTGGAATTGACGATCATAGTAGACTTTGAATTAATATGAAAATCACGATAGGGGGTTATCTACTAGTTCCGAGAGCTAAGAATAATTTTAATTATATGTTAGAAGGATTGTGTTCACACACTTAGAAATTAAACCCAAGTGCCTAAATTGCGAATCTGGACTAATTAATTACACTGCTCTGCAACAAAAACATCTGACACCATTCTTTCTGATTCTTATATAAAATGGCCTCCTTCAATTAATTATACATTGAAGGAGACAATAAAAGAATCTGCCTTCTGTTGGAATTATTCCAGCAGAAGACACACTCTTATATTGTCTCCTTCAATATATAAAAATTCTGCTACCCTCGGCACAAAAACTTTCAATATAATTATAAATCTTATAGGACACTTTATCACCAGTAAATTTTCCATTTAAGTTTAAGATAGTCATTATTGACAAGAAACAATAACAATTTATTTTAAAATAAATAAAGGAATCAAAAAACAATGGGGGGGTCGGGTAGGCTAGGCGGTAGCATGACAGCGAGCTAACCAGGGGACCCGGGTTCGAATCCGACTCGAGGCATCCAGCTAAAATCTGACCCCGGGAGTAGAGACAAATTTGAAAAATAAATATATAGTATCGTAAAGTGGCTTATGGCTAAAAAGGCCGAAAAGCCCAAAAAAAAAAAAAAAAAAAAAAAAAAACAATGAGAAAATACATATAATTTATAATTTTAAAACAAAATTGGAAATAAATTAAAAAATAATTTAAATATTTTTTTTTTAATGCAATCGAATGCAAGAAGGGATGCACCAGCAAAGATGTAGCTCCTATGGATCTCGAAAGACCCTTGCATTACCGAAGAGAAGGGAAAGTTGATTAAGTGACAGGGTGTAGACGTAGGTGTTTATGCACTCGGGTTTTGAAGGTTTGAAGATTATAAGTGCTGGGAAAGATGGAGGCTGGGAGAGAGTTCCGGTTCCTTGAAGTCATGGGGATATATGTATTGGCGTATGAAGTGGTCGGGCACTTTTCTAATTTAACCGCGAAAGAGTGTTGGGAGTCGGCAAAACGCGTGCTACGCGCAAAGCATGCTTTGGCTTAACTATAGAATGATATTTTAAGTAACTGTAATACATTATGTAAGCTTAAAAATATATATTTATCAAATAACATCCGGAACAGAAGCATGGTAAAACCAGATGGTGTGTTTAACTCCCAGAAGGTTTTTTTGTGATATAGATATCATTAATGAATTATCAAATATATACATAATTTTTTGGTAATGAATAATAAAATCATTAAAAATTTTTAATAATCGGAAATATTTTTATAATTATTTAATTTATTGTATTCAATTGAATAATGAATATTTAATATAATAATGAATGAAAATATGCAATTAAAGGAGTATTATGATTATTAATGTAAAATCAGTACGTTTTATTTTTATAGTTTAACAGAAAAATTAACAATTATCGTAAAATGGAATAGGTTATAAAAATGACCATGTGTATAAAACGAATTTTAAATATTGATATTTGCCTCCAACAAAAGGGAGAATATAGGCATTCGCGTATCTCATGGACAAACAAAAGAACTGACCACTTAAATCTGGAAAAATTAAAAATATAAAAATCTGACTAAATGGGAGATAAAAGTCTGGAAGCATTTCGGGCATATAAAATAATTAAACTAGCGGTCTGGTACAACAAATTTAGCTTCCCCTTACCGCGCGTTTTACAGCCCCTAACCGCCTTTTTAACTCAAAAAACAAAACCTATATAAACCAAACCAAATAATTCAAATCTTTAATTTTAAAGCTTTTTTACTTTCACAGGAAATAATAAAGTTAAAGTATTGCAATTTATTCTTTGAATGTTCATCGTTTGAACCTTTCTAATTTTTCAATAAAAAAATACAAGCTTACCATTGAATTCACCTAAAACTATTTGATTTCATAATAGGGTTTAAAACTTTCAGAAATATTCAGAAATATCGTTTTCAATTATCATTCTTTTTTATGTTTTTGTCTGTATGCTTGGATTCCAATATCTAAGATAATTCTAAATCAAAAGTTCCAGAAAGTTTTTTCTGAGTGCCGAAATTTTCGTATTAAATTTTGGTCTCTAGTTTTAGAATTAGCAAATAAAAAATGCAGAACATATATTTATATATATATTTTGAATGATTTTTCAAGACCTACATTTTTATACTTTTCTTTTATGTAAAATTGACAAAAATGAAATTACATTTTATACAAGTGATGGCGAACCTATGACACGCGTGTCAAGTGACACACACGTTAAGACATTTTGGGTGACACGCATCGTTTTACGGACGGTCTTAGCTCACGAAGAGTCAACAGAAGTTTCGCTCAAGTCACTAATGTAAAGAATACTAATTAGGATTAGTTTTTGGATAAATAAATATATCAAAAATATGTTTGTTTTTTTACTAGGGCTCCTACATTATGAATATTTCTAGATGTGACACGACGACCGAGTTAAGACAGGTTTTTTACGAATTCTGACACACCAAACTCATAAGGTTCGCCATCACTGTATTTTACGGTTGGACATAGAAGACTTCAAGAGAAGAATGCAATACTTTAAATTAAATTATACTGTCTAAAATTGTAATGGTTGAATTATTAATTAAAATTTTTTGATAAATCCACATTTTGTATTATTAAAATATTTTATTAATAAATTAACAAACATGTATAAAAAATGTTTCCTTCTAGCCTCTTCATGGGTAGCTCATACAGTAAAATGAAGAGATCTAAATGTCGTTGTAATTTTATTATACATATAAGTTAACTTTCCCACGATTCACTGCCTGCCTCCGACTTCCCCTGGACTCACCACCTTTTTGCTAGCTCAACGGAATCTCCAAGCAGAGCATATTCTCACGCTGATGGCTGATTCCATACCGCCTACACAATCACCCGCGCGCCTACTGAATAATACGAATTCAGCATTTTCAATTTATATAAAAGAGCCGTTTTGCCAGGCTTAAAGTCAGTCTTAACTCACCATTCGGCAACGGGTTCACCTGCCCTCTTTTCCAAGCAGTTCGCAGTACCAGGGTAACTACCACCAAGTTCCTAACATAAATTCGGTCACTCAAGACCAAGTGCCCTCCCTCTGTCTCGAGCTAGTAAAGGAACCAAGGACTCTCAAGGTAACCCATAATAAAAATTGACAATTGACCTTGGTCGCTGTATCATCGCGTAACCAAGGCGAACGGTAATAACCCGTGCGAAATTTTCATCTTATTATATCAATTGTTACATGAGTATAAAACTCCCGGGCAGATAAACATTTTTTGACTTTCGGACATAAGACCCCGGTTATCCAAATTCTCCCTTTGTGTGTGTTCTCATCATAATTCACGAATGTAATGTAAAATCATGAATGTAAATTTACGTATGTAACGAACATAAAACTTTGATTATAAAACTTTGAATATAACCTTTGATCGTAAACTTATGATTATAATAAATATTAAAACATAAATATAATAAATATTATATAATAAAAATAAATAAAAACTTATCAATCTGTAAAACAATATATAAATAAATAATAAACATTATACATTCATGTAACAAATAACTTTATAACATTGTAAAATCAATTTTTGAATTATAAATAAAATAAAAATAAAAAATATTAAAAAGATTGATTTCAATACTAAAACCGTTCTTTCCCAAAAAATTACAAAATCATTAGATAAAAGTCAAAATTAAATAAATCACTTGCTATCCAGGAACATTAGTAAATTGAATATTAGTAAATTCAATATTAGTAAATTCACCCCAGCTCTACTCAAAAATAAATATAGTCCTCAAAGACCCAAAAGAAAAATCAATCTTTTTAAAAAGACATTTTTCGGGCTTAAGGTTATAACTGGCACCCACGAACAGAGACCTATGACTATCGCTTATAATTGTCACTTATAACTATCACTTATAACTGTCACTTATAACTGACGCTAGCTATAACTAACACCATAACTAGCACCCAGCGAACAAAGACTTATAACTGTCACGTTCGTAAGCCTATAACTGGCTTCCATAGGACTTGTGTTCACTAAAGTTATAACTGACTCTTGCGAACAGTCATATCGAAACTGCAAGCCTAAAGTAAATTGGGAAGGAAAAGAATCGGTTTTTGGCGCCCAAACAAATTTAACCTTACATTCGTGAATAATAAAAAACATTATTAAAAAAACAACCTACCCCCAAGTGACCTACCCCTAAGTGATTCACCCCCAAGTGTTTAACCCCCAGTGAAAGTGAATCAACAGCTCACCTGAAAAGAAATATGCACCTCTACAAGACACACCTGTGAGTAAACCAAAATTTAACTATAAACAGTAGTGAAAAGTGTTAAGAAATATTGAAGTTTATATTAATAAATAATAAAATAAAAATATAAAGTATAGTAAATGAATATAGAAAGGAAATACAGAGATATAAATAAATAAAGAAATATATAGGTTATATATAAAGAAATATTGAGGAAAATATTACGAGTAAATAAATATTGAGTCTAACACTATATTACTGATAGGAAATATAATGAAAAATAAATAACCAAATCAGGATATTAAAGTGTTTTTGTAATTATTTTGACTAAATCAAATGCAAAACGAATAAAGTCTTGTAATTGCGGGTTTCTTTTTTTTAAAAACAGAAATAGGGAGACTCAATTGTAGTTTAAAGAAAGAGAAGGAAATATATAAATAATAAATATAGATTCAAGTAAACAAAGAGATTACGTCAGAGGTAGAAATAAGTATAAAGAGATTCAAATATAGGTCAATAAAAAGACAGAGAGAAACATAAGATATCAGATAATAAGTAGGTCAGACAATAAAAACAAACAAAGAAGAAAAATAGGTCAAGCATTACGTAATAGAATTACGGTAGGTCAGGAAATATTAAGTAGGTAAATAAAAAGCTTACTAGACAAAGAATAAATAAAAAAAAAAAAAAATAATAAAACAAGTAACTAACCCCAAGTTAACCCACATACACTCAAGAAATAAAAACATTACTAATAAAATAAATAAAACAAAATAAATATACACTAAAATAAATAAAAGAGAAAAAAATATATAAAACAAGTAACTAACCCCAAGTCAACCCCCACATACTCAAGCAAATAAACATTACTATAAAATACAAACACTCACAAAATAATAATTTTTTTTAAATATTTCCTTCTAAATTCTATTTAGAAAAATTACCTTTCAAAATTCAGAATAAAATTCTATCTATACTATATTATATAATATTATTGTATTAGTTTATATCCATATTTTTATATTATATTTCTAAGATTATATTTGGCAATAGCTTAATTAAGGAAAATGTCTACCAACACAATCCCCTCTTTTATATCACATGTCTCCACCTTAACACCCACCCCCCAAACCAATATTAAAGACCTAAACCTTCAAAACTTATCCTCTATCCCAAGTCAAAATAATCTCTCCTCGGTAAAACCCGCTTATATAGTATTTAATTCTAAAGATGTTAAAGAATTTTTAGAATCTATTCCAAATTTTAATGAAAAATATAAACAGTTAACTAAATTTATTTCTCAAGTAGACAAAGTAATGGAACTATTTCCCAATAACATAGACAACTTTTATAATTATAAATATATGTTAGACCAAATAAAAAATAAAATTAAAGGCAAAAATTCGCAATTCATAAAAACACAAAATCTAAATACCTGGGAAGAAGTAAAGGAAAATTTAATTAAAATATACGCAAAAAAAAATTAAAATACTAAAATTAAAAATTTTCTAAAATACAATAGAAGCCCACATGCACTTAATGTTAACAAAACCCTCTAAAAAAATTTTTCCCAACAAAATTCCACACCCCGTCAAAATTTTTCATATTCTAATAATTCTACTCCTCATCGCCCTAACCACTTCGATAGGAGACAGCAAAATTACAACAGAGGAAGAAGTAATAGACACCCACCCCCGGACGAGGCTTTGTACAAAGCATGATTAACCAGTCAAATAGATCACAAAAATAAATTATAACAAAATAGTAACTCTACCCCTAACCAATCTAATAGTACTCAAAATTTAAATTATAACAAAATTGAATCCTTAGATCAAAACAAACAACATTTTTTAGACCCAAATACCCCTCCTACATCAGATACATCAGCCCCCACTTCTAAAATACACGAAATTAAAAAAATATATACCTGTAATTGTAAACAATAGAGATTTTAACAAAAGTTGTAAATTATTCAAAAAGAGAAAGAGAAAGAAAAAACAAAATTCTTTTTGCACCCCTAAATAGAAATTCCCACTATGACAAAATTCAACAAAAATTAACCCTACATCAAAATTTTACACTTCATAATAAAATGACAATTCCACCCTACTAAACTCAATAAATAACCACTTGATTATAGAAACCCACTTTTTGTTAAGATTTTGCCCGAAATTTTATAAATTAATAGACCCCAAAAATTAAATAACAACGAAACCAAATTTTCGATCACAATGACTTAAAAATTTTTTTTTAAATTGCCCCGGAATAACAAAAATTAAAATTACAGAAATTTACCCCTAACTAATATTTTCAATTTTTGTAAAGGAGTGGTAAAATAAAATTCTTAGCATCCCTAGATGAAATAAGCCATAGAAAATCAAATATTAATATCCATTACCCCTTGGAAGACCAACCCTAGATACTTATTTAAATAAATTTCAAATTTCCAAAATTTCCCCAAACTTGAAACATACCTCTTTTCAGACAATAAAACCTTCAGAACTACCCTTTATAATCCACCCCTCATTAAAAATTAAAATATTCATAGATACTGGAAGTACACATTCATATATTAATCCTAGATTAGCAAATAAAATTTTTAAAAATCAAATCACTTTTAACCCCATTATTGTAACATCTGCCCACGGTTCTAGTAAACAAAATTTTGCAATAAAACGACCATTTTTCGAAATTTTTAATAATAAAATTCCCCTTGTATTTCACCTATATAATTTTCATTCCAAGTTTGAAATGTTATTAGGCCTTGATAATATTCGGAAAATTCAGGCAAAATTCGATTTTATTAATGACAAATTAATCACAAAAAAGAGAACTTTTAAAATTCATTATTTAAATGTCAAATCGAAAATGTCAACAATGAACAACATTAAAGTTGATCTTTCAGCATTTCGAGTTGAACATTTAAATAAGCGAAGAAAAATCCGGACTTGCAAAATTAATCCAAAAATATAAAAATATAATTTATGACGAAAACTCACCCCTAACTTCTACAAATCAAATTAAATATTTTATTCGAACCACCGATGATATAGCGGTAAACACAGCAAAATTCTCTATAAATATAGGTTAAAGTAAATAACTTTTCGACTCTAGATTTGGGTAACGGTTCTCATCAAAATCAAGATGAAATCAGCCTATAAAGAAAAAACATCATTCAGTACGAAACATGGTTACTACCAATACTGCTGAATGCTTTTCGATGTAAAAGAATAGCTTAGTACATTTTAAAGTGCTATGAATAATATTCTTGGAGACCTGTTGAACCAAATTTGTTTTGACTACTTAGACAAAATAAAAAATTTTCTCCAACGATCTACAAGAACATATTGAAATTTAGTATCTGATAGGCTCAAAAGAGCAAAACTACAAAATTTAATTAGACAAATGTAAATTCATAAAACGGAAAGTGTCTTTCCTCAGTTACCTAGTGAAACCAGAAAGCGTAAGACCAAACCCCGAGTGAATTTTTGCTAATTATAAATTTTTATCCCGATCACAATCAAATAAATTAAATGAGTACGAATTCGACATAAAATATAAAAAATAAGGCTCAAAACAAATTATGTAGCCGATTCTCTATCTTAAAACCCCGTAGAAATCAATGTAAACGTTCAGAACACCATTGACTTTTACAAGTAGAAAATTAACCCTCAAAATTTAATAAATCCATTCGATCTAAACGAAATTCAAAACTTAGAACGAGAATTAAATTAAAATATCATACCAAACTCAAACCTCACTGCTAAATTCAATAGAAAAATCGAGTAACCATCTTTTTTGATCAAATTATTATTTAACCCTTTCAAACCCCGGTCACGTTAATAAATTATAAAGAAAATGCTCGAACAAAATTTTTATATAATAAATTTTTCAATACTAAAAATCGAAAAAGACCTTATAAAATTTATTAAAGAATATATTGCACCCAGTCCCAACTAGTATTTTCATTTAGACCCATAGCATTAGAACAAATACCTTCCCTTCACTTACAAAATTAAAATCCAGTAGAAATTTTTTTAAATTAAAACACTGCACACCCAGTATCTATTAGCCCCGACACATTAGAAAACTTAGACAGACAATTATCCCAAAACTCCTTCACCAAATTGACCCGAGACAGTATACACCCACAGCATTAAAATCATAGATAAATTGCTTAACCACTTTTTAAATCAAACTTACTTCAGAACCATTATAGATCAGGCTATAATCTAAAATAAAGTAATTATTCGCAGACAAGTTTCAAAAGTTCATAGTCAATTTATCAATAGAAAATTTCGAACCCGATATCATAAAATTTATTAAAAATTATACCGCGCCTTCATATAATTACTACATTTACTCAGACGCCCATACTCTAGAAAAATTAGAACTAATTATCGTCAAGCACTTTGCAAAAATTAAAAAATATTTAAAACAAATAACCTGTTAAGAGAGATCGAGGATCCTGAGGAAAGGACTGAGATTCTAGAAAATTACCACACAGGGAAAACGAATCATCGTGGCATATCCGAAGCCTACGAAAAATTAAGAAATAAATATTTTGGCCTAAGTTAAAAGAGGATATCACAGAGTATGTAAACAGCTGCGATATATGTCAAAAATCCAAGTACGATAGACACCCTCTGAAACTCGAACTAAATTTGGTCCCTACAGGACAACGCCCGCTCGAGATCTTACATCTGGACAGCCTCTCAATGGAAAACCAGAAATTTCTAACAATAGTAAATTCATTTTCTAAAATTCACAATAGCTTAAAATCACTTTATAATAACGTCCCTAAATTAATTATTTTAGATAACGGTAGAGAGTTCAAAAAAAAAAAAAAAAAAAAAACAACCTCCTCCAAGAGTTCTTAAAACTCCACAAAATTAATAATAAATTCATATACCCATAAAAATCTATTCTTTTATGAAATTGTGCAGAGATTTTACGCTACTCTTATTTGAGCATATCCAATTGTTCAATAATAGAGAAAATTATAAAAAATTAACTCATTTCGAATAAACTATTATACGCCTTAATAGCTTATAATAATATAAAATATTTACTCCTTTCGAAATTAAAAGCAGGCTTATCAACACTGATACACCGCTAGAAATTTATTTATAAGAACCCGTTATTAATAAAGAAAAATTCAAAATTATTATATGAAAACATTTAAAAAAATATTAGATACGGGCAAAGAAATGGTCATCCCCACCTTTAATAAAAATCGCGAAATTTTACTAGACATTCCAGAAAAAGCCTATGTTGAAAATAAACAAAAAAGTATTAGGACCCTGATGAAACTCTGAGAAAACAGAAACTTGAAGTAGGAGACATCGGAATATTGAAACAAAAAAAAGTAAAGTCGTCTACTATTTAATACCAAAAAAAAAAAAAAAAAAAAAAATTTTAGCCTCCAAAATTAGAAAAATTTGAAATCCTCCTTAATTAAACTTAAAATACATTCTATGACAAATAATATTACTAGATTAGCAATACCCAAAATCGGCTGCGGTCTAGATAAATTCGATTAGAACGACGTAGAACATTTTTAAGTACCACTTTTAGAAATACAAAAATCAAAATTTTTGTTTATTCCCCGACTAACTTTAGATTGACTATAACCCTACTCTTTGAGACAATAACTGACACCATATCTGGAGAAAATTTGGAAGATATTACTGACCACGCTAGCTTCTACCCTACTAAATTCGAACACCCTTACCTCTTTTCGGAATTCTATTGTATACACTATTTTTTTTTTAGATTTTTACCTTTAAAACTCCATTTCGGATATATTGATATAGTCTTGGAAATTGCAAACTATATACCAACAATCCTTTCTATAATCCAATTCATCCCATTACCTGTTTCCATTATAACAAAGCAACCTATAATTATAGATGAACTATATCAGAATTTCATTATAACTAATAGCAGTGTATTAAAAATTAATTACTGTATGAATATAAATTATAAATTCTTTTGTAAAACCAATAATGAAAAGGCATCACCCTGTATACAAAACTTAATTATCAAAAAGAATAACAGCTATTGTCAGTTCAATAAATTAATTCAATATCCAATAATAGTGAAAGTACCGAATACGGATACAGCTATAGTAAATGTAGAAAAAAACAATGTAATACTTTATCAATGCGAGAACACACATAAATATTTGAAAATGGGATTATATAAAATAAACAATATAAATAAATGTCTAATTAACAATAAACTAATGGTTTCAAACTCTAATTATACCAAACAAATTCCCTTATTAACCAATAAAAATTATAAATATGTTTCTATAAATAGAACCACCAAAGTTCATTCTTTATCAAAAATAGAAACGAACTATGTACAGGAAGACGAAATTGACGAAATAGATTGGTACCCTAACTATATTCAAAATTCTTTAAATACATTAATCATTATTATGTTAGTAATTATAACTTGTTTCGGGTCATTTTTTCTTTTTTCTAAATACAAAAATCATTTCGTATTTCGCTTTCCTACCAATAAGGACAAAACTGAAACCACTAGTTTGTCACAGATACCGGCCACAATTTTTGAGTCTCATCCCGAAAATCAAAATTTACCGGGCGATCCTCAAGCTTAAGGGGGGAGGAGTTAACTTTCCCACGATTCACTGCCTGCCTCCGACTTCCCCTGGACTCACCACCTTTTTGCTAGCTCAACGGAATCTCCAAGCAGAGCATATTCTCACGCTGATGGCTGATTCCATACCGCCTACACAATCACCCGCGCGCCTACTGAATAATACGAATTCAGCATTTTCAATTTATATAAAAGAGCCGTTTTGCCAGGCTTAAAGTCAGTCTTAACTCACCATTCGGCAACGGGTTCACCTGCCCTCTTTTCCAAGCAGTTCGCAGTACCAGGGTAACTACCACCAAGTTCCTAACATAAATTCGGTCACTCAAGACCAAGTGCCCTCCCTCTGTCTCGAGCTAGTAAAGGAACCAAGGACTCTCAAGGTAACCCATAATAAAAATTGACAATTGACCTTGGTCGCTGTATCATCGCGTAACCAAGGCGAACGGTAATAACCCGTGCGAAATTTTCATCTTATTATATCAATTGTTACACGAGTATAAAACTCCCGGGCAGATAAACATTTTTTGACTTTCGGACATAAGACCCCGGTTATCCAAATTCTCCCTTTGTGTGTGTTCTCATCATAATTCACGAATGTAATGTAAAATCATGAATGTAAATTTACGTATGTAACGAACATAAAACTTTGATTATAAAACTTTGAATATAACCTTTAATCGTAAACTTATGATTATAATAAATATTAAAACATAAATATAATAAATATTATATAATAAAAATAAATAAAAACTTATCAATCTGTAAAACAATATATAAATAAATAATAAACATTATACATTCATGTAACAAATAACTTTATAACATTGTAAAATCAATTTTTGAATTATAAATAAAATAAAAATAAAAAAATATTAAAAAGATTGATTTCAATACTAAAACCGTTCTTTCCCAAAAAATTACAAAATCATTAGATAAAAGTCAAAATTAAATAAATCACTTGCTATCCAGGAACATTAGTAAATTGAATATTAGTAAACTCAATATTAGTAAATTCACCCCAGCTCTACTCAAAAATAAATATAGTCCTCAAAGACCCAAAAGAAAAATCAATCTTTTTAAAAGACATTTTTCAGGCTTAAGGTTATAACTTATATGGTTGTTAGTTAATTATAATAATTATAATACTTAATAAGGGATAATGTGGTTTTTTGTAAAAAGTTCTCTCTAATAGCCTAAATCATATTACTGCAAGTAAAATTAAAAAATCCTGTCAAAAGCACTGTATATATTTCATATATGTCTACTAAATTAAACCATACATTTATTCAATTTATATGTACATCATATATTTATGAATTTTTTTCTGTTTATTATCTCCCGGCAAATATAGCCCATTCTATTTTTACCATCACTCACTTTCCTCTTTTTATATTTAATGTATAAGAGGGAAGAGGGGAGACGTACTGGGGTGAAAAAGAATTTTAATTTAATTTTTTCCTCTAGAATTACATTTTAATTGAAATGTAGAATATATGTTTGTGACTTCATGAAAACGAGTAAATTTAATTTATTTCTGTTTAAAAATATACGGATGTAGCCGAGGGCAAGTCCGGTACAGGCTCCAATAAATTAACAATTTGAGAGAGGGAGGGTGGAGGGCATTAATTATCCCATGGGACAGACTGCATGCAAACTAAGGAGGCCTGAAACTGAAACTCCTAGACAAACGTTAGAAAGGGGAAGGTAGGCACGCAGAGATCAACTAGGGTAATTAACCCTCTTTGACACTCCCTCTCGCAGAAGGAATACTTTCTAGTTCGACATTTAAACAATTCAATTTGAATATTGAATCTAAAGTATTCGAGACACTCGGGAAGAAAGCAAAGCCTACTTGGCAGGCCTAAGTATTTAGTTTTGTACTTTTTTTCTTTACCATACAGGGTATGGTCAAGTATTGTAATCGTGCATGAAAAAAGTGTTTTTGTTGATTAGATTTTGGTGCATATCGACCAAAAATTAAGGGAAGGGGGGAGGGAGGTTAAAATTTATAATTATAATATTTTAAAACTAAAAAAAACAAGAAAAATGAAATATACTATAAAATGAACTTATAATAACGCAAATATTTTTTTCTGGCGCCAAAAAACAAAAATCTAAGCCATGTGAGCAAACTCAACCAAATTTTGTATACATAATCAGTGCGTTATCAGAAAACTAAAAATGGGGGGAGGGGCAAAAAATGAAAATCTAGGCACTTGTAGCAAACTAAACCAGAAGTGTATGGTAAAGTCAAGTGGATGGCCACATTAGAACGTGTCAATTTATTTTACCTAACATGTTTAAAAATATGTGAAAGGAAATCAGATTTTTTAAGAAACCTTATTTTCAAAATACTCGATTGATCTATTATATATTACACTACTCAACAAAAATTTCTCCCCGTAAACCTAACAATGGATTCCAGTAGAGTTTTATAGGCTGATTATCATGGAATTTTCCGATTGTTTACAACACGTCAGAGTTTTGAGATATTATCAGTCAAAACGAGGAAAAATGATATTTTTCGAGTACCATTAGATATTAAACAGCAATATTTGAAATCAAAATATTTTTTTGACTTAATAGAAAACAGCTTTCTCTTTGATTTTCAAATTATCACTTTTTTCTAGCTCAATTAAAACTCGAGTTATAACTAAAAAAAAACTACGTAATTATAAAGGATAATAAACATAGATAAAAACATAAGGTAAGTTTTTTAGTTTATAACTCGAGTTCTAAAAATGAGTGGTAATTTGAAAATGAAAGAGAAAGCTGTTTTCTATTACGTCAACAAAATATTTTGATTTCAAATAATCATGTTTAATATTGAATGGGACTCAAAAATAGGTAAAAGTGGCTTTTTTCGTCATTTTGACCGATAATATCTCAAAACTCTGACGTGTTGTAAAAAATAAGGAAATTGCATGATTATCAGTGTATAAAACTCACAGGGGTGAGGGGTTATTAGGGGGCAAGGGGAGGTGAATGTTACTTATGTACTAGGGAATCCCAGCTTACGAACACCACACGAGGGGTGGGGGGGTTATTAGGGGGCAAGGGGGTGAATGTAATGTATGTACGAGGGAATCCCAGCTTACGAACACCACACGAGGGGGTGGGGGGTTATTAAGGGGCAGGGGTGGTGAATGTAACTTATGTACTAGGGAAATTGGGCTTTATTTTATTACGTTATTGTTAAATTTATCTGCTTCGCTATTTATTAATGGGGTGGGTGTGTCCCTCAGTGACTGATCCAAGTGGCACGTCCCTGAAATGGAGAATGAAATTTGAGGTGATGCGTGAAGGATGTAGGGAAATGGGCTTCCTGGTACTAATACTATAAATAAAGTTATACAGACCAGCAATTAATAGAGAGACTGAGATATTTATTTTTTGTATCGTTATAAATAAGAAAGGCGAGATAGAGAAGTGTTTCCTTTGTAGTTTCCCAGTTGCAGTGGAGAGGCGTGTTATTTTGCTTGTAGATGTCCCGATGGGGAAGAACGGCTGGTGAATGTAATATATATATATATATATTAGGTTTGAGGACCGTATCCGAAGGTGTGCTTCTCTGGTGCTCAATGTATATAATTGTATATATATTAGCGGTGTGCGCTTCGTACGCCAGTACCTTTTCCTCAAGAAGAACGTGTATCAAATAAAATGAAGTAACCGCCTTGTGCAACCTAGGTGCTCGATGAAGAAGGAACTTGTATATATAGAGAATTAGCAGTTTATGTGCTCACTCTCTCTCTGCACTCGTGTCAAAAACTGTGGAACTTGAATATAACAGTATTTGTGTAGGTTTATTCAGAGTCACTTCGATAGCAGTAGATATGCACACTCTCTCTCATGACATGTCAGTCAATGACTGTCGAACTTGCTCATGTCAATGCTCTTCTATGTTGTTAATCGTTGGTCATTTACTATGCTTTCCCAGAACTCATTGGTTTCCCTTGTTTGATGATCAATTGATTGCCTCAATTAGACTTTAATTATGAATAAAAATAAGAAGTAATTAATTATTGAAATAAATTATGGTTCAATCCACAGGACCATTGCACCTCCGACGTTATGGTAAAGAAAAATGATTAATTATATTGAGATATTATAGGGATATTGATAGATATTTATTTATTTTTCTTTTGGTACTTATTTATGGGGTATTTATTGGGGACAAAAATGCTCGATTATTTATTTATGTATCGGGGTTGCGGACAGACGGACTCCAGACTCACCAGAACGCACGGTAACTCAAAAACGCATCGCCGAGACCTCACTCAATTCACCAGGGTATATTAATCATCCCAGATTCAGGGTGGGAACAATCACACGACTAACATGTTTATTTAGAGTAATTTAGGCGTTAAGTGAAATATTGATTCATTTGCATCCACTTACCTCGAGACACACCAGATTTTCGAGCAACAGGTAAAAAGGGTAGAAAATTATTTAATATGGAAGGGCAGAGGTGCTTAGGGTTACTATGGGGTTTGTGTTTATGGCACATGACACAAGGAATTAGGAATATCTTCTTTTATTCGAATAATATTGATATTTGGGTTGTTATGATTCTATGGGATTAGGGATTAATAAGTGAGTGACCTGAGTAGAGAAGATACAATGAAAATGCAAGCAGTAGCAGGCTCTGATAATGATAATTCGAGTTTGCAATTTATAATAGATGGCAAAAATATAAATGTATTATACTATGTAATTGATTTGATCACAATAGCATTGACAATCATAGCTTTTAATAATGAATGAGCTAACAAGACAAATAACAGAATAAATGATATCACTGGGGTACTTAAAATGAGGGACTAAAATATAATACTTATGTGTGGGTGGGTGAGATGTAAATTTAAGAGGGGATTCGATATCCTAACTAATCGGGTAAGAAATAAAACAAAACAGACGGCGAAACATAAAAACGAAGGGCTAGATTTATAAACATTGGGGAGAAGAGAAAAAGGGCTGATTTTAAAAATGAGTAGATATAATTATTAAATTATTATGGAAGTTCACATTTGTTTTTGTAAAGAAATGCATTTAAATAGAAAAGGATTAATACAATCATCTAATTATTGTTGCTAATCGGACAAAATAGATTAGTGATTTAATATTATGCAATTAAGAATAGATTTATTTAAACTATGGGAAATAATATAATTAAGAATTTAATGGGGACTGGTAAATTTATATTTTTATAATGTGGGGGCTATGAAATTTGTAAGATTTAAGGCGGAGATTTCATTGAACAAATTATATACATATGCAACAAATGACAGCAATAAAAATGAATACGATAGTGGGGGAGAAATAAATAAAACTTGGTTTGGTTGTTATTTTTACATTTTTAAGACGGATATCAGTGGGAAGACAATTTTCTTAGATTTCACGTGGATCAACAAAATATTTTCTTTTCATTGATTTTAGCGTGTGTGATTCCGCGAGGCGTTACGAACGATTTGTTCCAACGCCAAGGTTCCGGGGTGCACTTTATTTTGAAGTATGTGGCTAATAAATATTATTAATAAAATTATTTTTATTAATTTTAAGCTTAAAAATGATGTGGAATATTCTTTATAAAGTGTCTTCAAACCAAGTGAAATTTTATTTGTGGGGGTGATTTCGATTAGGGGATTTGTATCGATTTTAACTAAGGGCGGTGGGGGCTGAATTTTAATAATTTCTTGATTATTAATAACTGGTGTATGTGTTTCTATTGGGGGCTGTGAGGATGGAATTTTGATAATTTGTTGACTGATAATTGGTTCATTAATCTCTATGACGGGTAGATACGTTACTGACTTTAATTCGGTGGTGGGCTCTATGATGGGACTAATATTGACATTCTTAAAGGGGTCTGAATTGAATTCTTGTGTGGTTTCGGTGAATTCGGCTGTGGATACCGTTGTTGCAAATTGAAATTTTAATGGAGGGGTTTGAATGGTTGGGAGGGCAGTTACTACATCTTCATTCTTTCTGGGAGGATCATTAAATTGACTATTGGTCCCAAGGAGCTTGTTGTTTTTTACATCAACCTTGCCATCAAATTTGCTATTGAGTTCGCTCATCCTATTGAATTTGCTATCAAAACTATCGAATATACCATTCATAATTCTAAAATTGCTATTTAAATTATCGAATCCACTATTCATATTGCTATTTATATTTTCAAATTTACCATTCATATCGCTACTCATATTTTCCAATTTACCATTCATACCTCTTATTTCGCCATTCATACTTTCCAGCAGCCGAACCAATATTGCATTCGTATCATTATTATTGGGGATGGTGGGTCTAGTACTAGGGGGTGTGGAGGGGGTTGGGGGCAGGTTCATATCACCTGCTGCTCTGTCGAGTGTCTCTCGTATGTAGGTGGAGCCGATTGTTAGTTCGTTGTTCGCATTATTGGTCTCAGGTTCCATGCCAGCAGTTGGTGTAGACGACGCTGCCTCCGAGCCCGTTTCCGCACTAGCGAATCCGGACGTCCCCTCCGCAACGACTCCCGTCTCGTCGGAGCTAGTTAATAGGGATGGCCTGCGATCTGCAGTTTCCCCAATATCACCGTCTCTATCCCCTTCTGGCATTTTGGGTAGCTCAGAAAAAAAATAAATAGTAATATCAAAAAAAATGATTAATAAATATTATGTATTTTAATCTATACTCGGTAGGTGGGAATGTCAATGGCCTTTGGTTATTTACTTATTTTTAATTCAGGCAAATATAAATATAGAATAATTTTTTGTAAATTTTTTTTCAATATAATAATTTTTCTTTTTTTTCAAACAAGGGAACCTGCTAATCTCTGGGTAAACGTAGATATTTCAAATATTTTCAGAATTATGTGTACCAGGAAATGATTGTGAGATGAAGTGAAAATTTTTTTTTGAAGATGAATAAGGATTGTCACCTGGATCAGTAGAATACCTGCTTCTTTTGCGGCCTACTCAATCCCAGCTTACGAACACCACACGAGGGGGTGGGGGGTTATTAGGGGGCAAGGGGGGTGAATGTTACTTATGTACTAGAGAATCCCAGCTTACAAACACCACCACGAGGGGGTGGGGGGTTATTAGGGGGCAAGGGGTGAATGTAATGTATGTACGAGGGAATCCCAGCTTACGAACACCACACGAGGGGGTGGGGGGTTATTAAGGGGCAGGGGGGTGAATGTAACTTATGTACTAGGGAAATTGGGCTTTATTTTATTACGTTATTGTTAAATTTATCTGCTTCGCTATTTATTAATGGGGTGGGTGTGTCCCTCAGTGACTGATCCAAGTGGCACGTCCCTGAAATGGAGAATGAAATTTGAGGTGATGCGTGAAGGATGTAGGGAAATGGGCTTCCTGGTACTAATACTATAAATAAAGTTATACAGACCAGCAATTAATAGAGAGACTGAGATATTTATTTTTTGTATCGTTATAAATAAGAAAGGCGAGATAGAGAAGTGTTTCCTTTGTAGTTTCCCAGTTGCAGTGGAGAGGCGTGTTATTTTGCTTGTAGATGTCCCGATGGGGAAGAACGGCTGGTGAATGTAATATATATATATATATATATCAGGTTTGAGGACCGTATCCGAAGGTGTGCTTCTCTGGTGCTCAATGTATATAATTGTATATATATTAGCGGTGTGCGCTTCGTACGCCAGTACCTTTTCCTCAAGAAGAACGTATATCAAATAAAATGAAGTAACCGCCTTGTGCAACCTAGGTGCTCGATGAAGAAGGAACTTGTATATATAGAGAATTAGCAGTTTATGTGCTCACTCTCTCTGCACTCGTGTCAAAAACTGTGGAACTTGAATATAACAGTATTTGTGTAGGTTTATTCAGAGTCACTTCGATAGCAGTAGATATGCACACTCTCTCTCATGACATGTCAGTCAATGACTGTCGAACTTGCTCATGTCAATGCTCTTCTATGTTGTTAATCGTTGGTCATTTACTATGCTTTCCCAGAACTCATTGGTTTCCTTGTTTGATGATCAATTGATTGCCTCAATTAGACTTTAATTATGAATAAAAATAAGAAGTAATTAATTATTGAAATAAATTATGGTTCAATCCACAGGACCATTGCAAACTCTATTGTAATCTATTGTTCTGTATGGAAATAAATAGATTTTTGAAATATGTTTTTTATATATTTTTTGAAAATATATTACAAAAATATAAAATTTTTGTGTTCAATTTATATAAAATTTAAACTAGAGCGACATAAAAATAATTTTATTTTAAGAATATATAGATAACATAAACTTTATATAAATTTAACACAAAATTTTTATATTTTTAATATATTTCGAAAATCTATTTATTTCTATAAGGGGTTAGGCTTACGGTGACAAATTTTCGTTTAATTTTTGTCGAGCAGTGTTATGATTCATTAAAAAAAAAAACATTTTTATGGTCACAATCTAAGATTTTAGTAGAAAATATGTTTATACTGCATGTCAGAGGGCCTCATCCCCCCAGGAGCAGAACCCCAGCAACTTGCTTGCCGGGCAGTTAGTTTAACCCTCGAGACAAACCTCTCTCCGACATGCAATATATAAGTAAAGCCAAAAATTTTCAATCCATTCAATTTGAACATAAAATCAAAAATTTAGCTTAAGCTGAAAAAAGATTTCAGTGACGGGCATTAAACTACATAATTAAAACCAAGATGGGAGTGTCTTTTTTCAGAAAAAAGATGGTATTGTACTAGATGAAGGAGGAGGTATCAGCCAAAGATGAAATCACTGGGTTCAATAAAACACCTTTAATGAAACGTTTCGGCCTGAATTTTATTTGGCCATCTTCAGTCAATTAGGAGTTATACACAAAATGCGGTACACATATGTGATCGAACCAAGCCTTGTCAAAAATAAAAATTTCTTTTAGCTTCATGCGAATTTATAATAGATTATAAAAGATGGTATTTTTTCAAAAAATCAACTCACTGTTTGAACTATCTATATTTAAAAATAAGCTGACGTGTTCTGATGTGGCCATCCACTTGACTTTATCATACAACCTGGCCCATCACTTATATTTAATATTTAATAAAATTATTTATATTCATGTAGGGGGTGGGGTTAGTTTTTGCATTTTTAGACTTCCTTGGTGTCCAGTGATTATGTATTCAAAATTTGGTTGAGTTTGGTACAAGAATCTAGATTTTCATTTTTGACCATACACCCTCCCCCTCCCCATTTTGGGAGGTTAGTTTTTGCATTTTTAGACTTCTGTGGGTCCACTGATTATATATACAAAATTTGGTTGAGTTTGCTCAAATTTTCTAGTTTTTAATTTTTAACCCCCCCCCCCCCTCCACCACCCTTAATTTTGGATCGATATGCACCAAAATCTAATCAGCTCTTAAGCTCAATGGATCAAAACTAAGTGTGAAATTTGGTTTCGATATTCAAACTAGTTTTTGAGCTAACAAATATTTGGTAACGCACAGACTAACGGACATCCAACCAGACAACCAGACAACCAGACTAACTAACAGACATTTTGACAAAACAATTATTTTCTCGAAAAATATAATTTTTTCGATGTTCCCTTATTAGAGCTTTTTTGTAGAGCGAAACTATACATTTCGCTCAATTTTCTTAATCAAAATAGTTTCAGCCGTTTTTGAGATATTTCGAAAAAATAAGAAAAAAAACACTTTTTTCATGCACTTTTACAATACTTGACCATACCCTGTATGGTCAAGTAAGAAACACACAATTTCATGGTCACATTTAAGATTTTAATCGAACATACGAGAAAATTTCATTTGATATAATTTTTCTTCATTTTAATTTAGTTTAATTAATTTTTCAATCACTTTTTATTTTTTCGACTTCATAAGCTAGATATAGTACACAGTTCCAAGTTTTTTAAAATACACATAGTTACTTTAAAAATCTTGAAAACTAATCTTTCCGAAGAGTATAAGTTTCGCGTTTATTTTTGTATACAAAATAAATAAATAAATATAGAAATCAAAGACATTAAAAAATGATTTTGAAAAAATAAAATATTTTACGAAATTAAAAATCATTGGTTGCAAATAATAATAATTATATAAGGACAAAGATGCCCTTCATGAACTTATATCGATACAAGCTCTCTTCCCCTGGTCTAGTAAAGATAGAATAATAAAAGTCTGTTCAAATATATCATTGTACCAGTGGCGTGCGGCCCATGGATGCTGTGGTTGCGGCGTATCTCTAACATTTATTACACTTACAGTATTTTCATACTGGACCATAAAAATTAATGATTTTTTTTTTTTTTTTTGGCTTTTCGGCCTTTCTAGCCATAAGCCATTTACGATACTATTTATTATTTTTAAATTTGTCCCTACCCCGGGGTCAGATTTTAGCCGGATGCCTCGAGTTGGATTCGAACCCGGGTCCACTTGGTTAGCAGGAAGACACGCTACCGCCTAGCCTATCTGACCCCCCTAAAAAATTAATGTTAAATTTGAAAAATAATGATAAATTCTATGATGACGTATTCGAGGGAAAAAAAGCGAAGTTTAAAATAAATGCAACATCTCTTATATTAGTACAACAAAAAACAAAAATCAAAGTATACCAACATGATCTCAATGTCAGAAATAAAAATGTTAACCACTCACTCAGCCTTAACTTAACATCTTATAAAAACGGGGCATGAACTCGACAATAATAATTTTAAAAACTTATCTATAGAGAAGATAACAACTACAAGAGAAATCTTGTTGAAAGGCTCTTTATTAACACCTTAAACAAATAACAAAATTTTAGGACGAAGATTGAGAAGAACGAGAATATTGGAACCAATCGACTTGAGTTGGGGAATAATGGGATTGAAATAATTATCGGAAAAAGGTTTTTTATCTAATTAGATATTTCCTCTTATTAAAAACAAGGACTAAAGATCAATAAGGACACTCGATGGCGGAGAAGCAATCTCCGGAATCGAAGCTAAAATACAAGGTATACATTAATTAATGTAAAATAATTGGTTTAATAAAATTTATAAAAAAAAAATTTAAATTCGCTGACTTCTATCAGAATACTTAGTTGGAAGGCATATGATTCTTAATGTGTTTCTAATCAAATTGCCAGATTTAAAATAGAAATATAATTTGACACGAAAACAGTTTCAGTTCATGACCATCGCTTTGATGTGAATACCGCATTTGAAGTAAAAAAAGCCACGGGCCGCAGATAAAATATCCTAATTCTATTGATATTTTTAATTAAAAAAAAGAGTTAACAATGTAGAATAATGATATCCACAATGACGAAGAGGCAAAAATATATTAAAAATATATAACAGGAATAGTAGGGAATTGAATAAAATTAAAAACAAAGTTTTTTTTATGGGCCGGTCGTTTCGTCAATTTATTTTGACTTCCTCAGTGCATACAAAATTGACGAAACGTCTGGATCATTAAAAAAAACTATATGTTTTTAATTTTATCCAATTCCCTACTATTCCTGTTATAAATTTACTAATTTACTATAGATACGAATTATTTAACATTATCTTAAAAATATTTATATCTAATAAAAAATGTAGTTAAAATATGACAAAATTGTGATTATTTTTTCGGAAATCTTGATATTTTTTCAAATTCAAAATCTAAAATCTGCTCTTTTATTTTTCCAAAATTTTAGGGGAGATTATCCAATTTCTTCTTGTTTTAAAAACAAAAAAAAATGAGGTCAAATTGTATCAGATGTTTTCCAGTAAGTATATAAAAATCTTAATGTTTTAAAGAAATTTATAATTTTATCTCGGGCCGCATTCATTGTAGTGCTGGCCTGCGGGTTGAACAGCTCTGATTTAGATACCTGTATAATTTTCTGTAGAGTTTTTTGTTTCTCTCTTTTTTTCTATGCATTGTTTTTAAATTAATAATGATAACACATCTTGTTATTAAAAAAAAAATCTGATGAGCCAAATTTTGGCGAAACTAGGTATTCATTTAACCTTTTAAACTTTATTAATAAAAAATGTTTTAAAATATTCATTAATTTGATTGGAGTACATTTTTGGAGACGGACTGATAAGTGAATTGAAGTGGATATTGATGATTATACATTATAATTCTGCTGAGAATGAAATACAAGATATTATTGTTACTGCCACTGAAAGAGGAGACAGGGGAATGCCGCGTTGGATTTCCTTCACTGACTTTTCAAAACCCTGAAGAAGGAGGGAATAGCCTCCAAAACGTCGGTTTTTATGAATAAAAGATAGTGTAAATTATCTTCTTTCTTTTTTTGGACTGCCTCATCAATATCCACTTAATTCATTAATTTGTTTTATAATTTGTATTCGAAGGAGTCAACCCGAAAAAATCACATAAAAATAATAAAATAAATTTTTTAAAAAATGAAGGGTGGATACTTTTTTAGACAGCATCCGCTGGTTGAAAAGTCACCGCCTGCCACTAGCAATGTGCACCTATTTATTTAACATAAAAGGGGCGCAGATTAAACAATCGTCAGTTTCCATTTAATAGCATAGTAGCTACAGATACTAAAACAAGTTCAGACCTCTTTTGTTCAAATAGAAATTATTACGCTAGGGAGTACTGTATTCTCTCGAAACCTTTTTATTATTATAATTATTTTTTATAATTTTAAAATCTAGAAAAAAATTATTTTTATGAATGATTTTTTTGTGTCTGTGTGTTTTGACTCAGATATTCACAATAACTCACTCAACAAGGGAAAGTCGTGGAAATTTGTTTCTGATTTTTTGTATTTCTAATACGGAGAATTGGCTAGATTTTTGGATTTTCTAGCTTTGAAACTTCAAAAGTGTACTTGTATGTAGTTGTAACCATTGAGGTAAAATTCAGCACAAATTAAATGTATATTCATAAAGCTGACTTATGTGCTAAGTTTCATCTTTCTAGGAAAAACCATTCGCTAATGGAAAATTACAAAAGCACTAAAATGTGTGGACAGCGTACCGAGTCTTTAAAAGTATTCACTATTTCTTCCGATCGTTAAGTGTTGTTTGTGACCTCATAGTACATGAGCATATCAATTAATTACCATAAATATGTCCTAATTTTTAGAAAACAAACAAACAAATAAACAATTATATTCATTCCTATAATCACTATTTTACACGAGACAGTTTTTTCTGCAGGTTTCAAACGTTTCTAAACACGAATTAGATCTCTCGTTGGGCCTTAACATTACTGGTTAAGTAATAAAACTTAGGGAACGCGGTGTGGGTGGAACATTTTTAAAATTATAATAGGTTGGATTTAATGGTGTTTCACGATGAGGAAAATAAAATAATTTAAGTTGAACGATTTAATTTTTAATTCTCGATATTTCGGGTTGTTATTCCATCATCAGAGGTATATCAACTGAACTGGTTAAGTAATACATTTTCACATAAGACTTTATTTTAAAGATCACTTTGGTTCCTTGGTGGTTTCCTTTGGTGATTTAACCGAATGCGCTACCGACCCCTCTAATATGCATTATAATAATAATAAAGTTTTCTACTGAATTCAATAGCTTGATGAGCATATCTAATAAAATATGTAGAAGAAGACGTAGCTTTCTGAAGAATGATAGATATTCAGTGAATTTTTAAAATATGAGGTTTCTATACCCAGAGCTATGTAAACACAGGTATTGGCTTTTTCTAATTGAGGTCAACTTTAAATTAATATTATTATTTCTTTTGTTTTTTCCTTCATGAAATATGGAAAATATTCCGAATAATCACAATTTTTTGCCCACCCAAGGGAGAAAAACAAATCCACCATTGTGTCTGGGTTACCAAGTGAATGATTGACAGAGGATAATGAAGGCATGTTTACTCTTTTTTATTAGAATTCCCTTTGTTTATTCCTTTCCCTCCAACGAAAAAGCCTGTTCTTCTTGTCTCCAGCCTCCAGTATCTCTCGTTTATCTCCTACTGGTGTAGATCTTTGTCAATCTTGTGCAAAAATTTCTTGTCCCTTTAAAGCCGACTGCCTTGTGATGGATTATTTGTTTAAAGGGATTACCAATAACTTCATACTTAACTCGGTGTTCTAGGATGCTTTTTTATCTGCTTGTGAAATCTTCTCTTCTTTATAGCTTCTAGATGTTGAAAAGGATATCAACCAGAAAAATTTCGATTTATAGAATATTTTTTTAGTGTCTATATCAACCAATCTGAAGACTTGAATTCGTTAAGTTACTTTTTTACTTTATCCAATGCGAAGCATTGGGAAAGTATTTTAATCGGTCTCAAGGCAAGCGCGACTTCAAAGGAGTATTCAGGTAAAGACTACGGAACCCATGGTCTCAATTAAAATCACAAATTGTATTATTCAATTAGATTGAATTTTAGCACGTGACGGGTTTGCCAAAAATACGTGGGGTCTCGTTCAGAGGCCAAAAAGAGCGATTTTTCAGAAAGTGCGTGCGGATGGATGTTTGAATGGATAGTATATTATCGTTTTTTCCGTCCACGATTTTTTCCACACCGTTGCACCTAATGAAATGAAATTGAAACCCTACCATTATTTTAACAAAATGAAGAGCTGATTAGTTTTTGGTACATATCGGCCCACAAACAGCTTGAGTGAGTTGTTTACCATAAAAGAATTTAGTCTTTTGATTTTAAATCGACTCTTCCACGTTTTCAGTAGATTCAGTGTTCCCATTAATAGTCAAAACATCAAAAATGGAATGCAATAAGGTTATTCCTCTAGTATTAGATAAGAATCGATTGTTATTTTTGATTTTAAGTCGATTCCTCCATATCTTCAGCAATGTTTACCAATAATAACCGAAACGTTTAAAATCCAATGTCGAATGGTTATTCCTCGAGTATTAGATGAGAATCGATCACAATTTTTGAATTTAATTCAATATGGACTGCACATAGCCATTGATATCTGATTAATAATAAAGGAATAAACATATTAATATTTAAAATGACTTTGGATAAAATTTAGCAACGATCCGTTGCAGTTTATTTAGTTTAGATAAAAAAAAATCGATTTTACATTGTAGAGGAACTTAAAAAGCTCCTTAAAAAAAGAGAAATTTTTTTTTGTATTAATTTTATTTATTTATTTATTTTTAATCTCACATGCAGCATAAGAAAGAGTAAAACAAAGCCGCGGAGTTATTTAAATTTTGAGTCCTCTTTTATTCAAATTTTATTACCGGTACGTGATAAAACATATTTATGTATACATTTTCTGGTTTAATTTTAAATTTAATTTATTTAAGTGAAATCACATGTAATTTTGATCTTCCACTATTTAACTAAATATTAATAAATACTTGGCATTACGGAACACTGCCTGGAGGTAGGCTTAGCCCTAGTATTGAATTTATGTAATTTATTTTTTATATTCGCTCATTGTATTTAAAATGTCTGAAGGTGAAGGAAATACTTTTACATTCATGATTTCATTCTCTGTGTATGTATGTCTGTCTGTCTGTCAGGATTTCGACAATAATGAAAAGTTTAGAAAGTTCATTCTGTTGCCAAAATGTTTGTATTTCCAACTCGGAAAAGTGATTAGTTTCGGTGGTCTCTAGCTTTAGAGCTTCCGGTTCAAAAATGGAGAAAAAATAATTTTAATTAAAATAAAGATATGATTTTATAAAAGTTTATTATTAGGTCGGTTTTAACTTCGGGGTGTGCCAAGTCTTGAAAAAGTTTCAATTTTTTTCCTCCAATTTTAAATTAAAGAGAATAGAAAAAAGATCATACAAACTAAAAGTTGCAAATAAATAGTTTAATGAGATTCAAAAGAATCAACTAAGAGAAAAACTTTAGCTATCGTCGTAAGGTCAAAGTTAATAGTTTATTAGAAAATTCATACCGTTCTTTATTCAAGACCTATTTTATCTTAAAAATAATTTTATAAATTAAACTTTTTCTTGAAAAGTTAGTGATTTTTTTTAAGAATATAATTATAATTGCTTCAACAAAAGAAAAAATCATTTTAAAATGCTTACCCTTTAACTTATATTTTCACATATTTGGAAATATTAAAACACATCTCGAAAGTTTCGTCCCTAAAGACTTTTCTCACCGGGCGGTCGGAGTATTGAAGAAAATTGATTCCGGACAAGTCTAAAAATTCTCTAAAAGATTAATTCAAAAAATCTTTTGGCCCATAGTCAAAAAAACGCTTCTGGCCTTGGTTAAGGGGAAATGATGTTGTTTTGAATTTTAATAGCTTATTATATTTTAATTTATTAATAACAGAGCACTAAACGAAAAGTGTACCGAGCTTTGAAGATACTTTCATTTTTTCATTCATATTTTTAGTTAATTTGTAAAGTAATAGGAATAATATGACGTATCATAGAGTCAACAATTCTTAATAGAAAGTTAGAAGCATTTACTTACTCTATTTCAGGCTAGATGTCATGGAAAACATCGAATATTCTTCTATAATGCAAAAGAAAAAATCCAACTTGACGCCAGGAAGGCACGTTTTAAACTGAAATATATTTTCATAAATTTGTCAACTTTTTGTCTTTATCGAATTCCGCGAAAATGATAATTCCAATATTTGTTTTTGAAAAGAAATTAATAAATAAAGTGAAAATATATATCAGGGGAGGGTAAGACCCGTATCAGATCATCCCTAATTATCCAGATAACACTACAGGGTGTCTAAAAAGTGTCTTATAGAGTGGATAAATAAACATTTTTAATTTATTTTTGAGAATTTTTTTTTTAATTTATAAGTATTTTTATTTTTTCGTGAATATTATATATACAGGGTGGTAATTAGGTCTCTTAAAGGCTGTTTAGAATATTTTAACTTATTTTAAAAAAGATATAGGTATTTTTGTTTTTTCGTGAATAATATATATACAGGGTGGTAATTTGTTCTCTTAAGGTTGTTTAGAATATTTTAACTTATTTTAAAAAATATATAATTATTTTTGATTTTTCGTGAATAATGTATATACAGGGTGGTAATTAGGTCTCTTAAAGGCTGTTTAGAATATTTTAACTTATTTTAAAAAATATATAAGTATTTTTGGTTTTTCGTGAATAATATATATACAGAATGATAATTAGGTCGCCTAAAGGCTGTTGAGAATATTTTAATATATTTTAAAAATATATAAGTAGCAAATAATCATTCGCCTTTCGTCTGTAAAGTGACCAACATACTATGGGGCCGTCCATAAGTTATGTCACATGAATTTCAAGGTAATTATGGACGCCCCTATTCAGAGACGTAGGTAAGAGGGTTCAAGGGATTCAACCCTCACATAAATGAGATATTTAAATTTTTTGATTTTCTTTTTGAACCACATCTTTTTACTACATAGCTGTGTTTGAATTATGTATATTATAAAAGCGTTTTAATTTTGTTTCACCTATGCCGGGATGAGAGGCAATAAGTGACCTGAACAAATCAGATGCTTAGTCATCAACCCCCCCCCCCATTTTAGTCACAGAAACCCTACCATAAAAAGTCTTACCTACGCGATGTCCGAGGCCACGCCATCGCGCAATCCAAATATTATACGAATAGATAGGTACTACCTATTAACTTCTAACATCACTTAATTATTTTTAGTTTAATCGTCAAAAAAGTTTTACTTCAATAAATGTTACACACAATATTTTTATTTTTTTTCACTTACCTACTTAATATTCTTTTCCATTTAAAGTTAATGTATCAAAGGTAGTGAAAAAGGAAAAGGGAAATTAATCCATCATTTATGAAAAGCGATTGAATTATTTATAAAATTATACCAAGAGCTCGTTTTTACCGAAGATGAACTCAGCCGAGATGAGTGATCGAAACATCAAAACAGCATACGGCTCAACTTATAGACTTGAGCCTCTCTACATTCACCCAAAAAAAAACAAATTATATGAAAATATTTCATTAGAAATGATTTATTATTTTTCTCCTGGTCGGAAGAAAGGAAAAGAAAAGGGGCGGAGGGTGCAAAGAAATTTATTTCATTTTCTTCTCTCGAAAACAAAAACTTCTTAATAAGAATCTCTTCACTGTTAAATTGATTTGAAAATTGTAAGCCCACCCACACACTTCCTCCACCTTCAACCCTTTTCGCTGTTTCCGTTTGTGAAATAAATGTTCTTTCCCTAAAGAAGTGAATAAATGTTTATGAATCGGCCATAATTACAACTCCGGACCTTTTCTTTCCATTTTCCATTCTCTATTGTTTACTTTCTATTATGTTTAATGAAATAAATAATTGAAAATGATGATAAATAAATTCTCTTGCTGTTTAGAAATATTTATTTTCTATTTTTTTTTTAATTTCTATTGTTAATGAGCAAAGGAGAAATTATTAAAATAATGATTAAGAAAAATTTATGAAGAAATGATTTTTAATTTTTTTTTTTTAATATTACTTTCCCAAATGCTTTTAGAAAATTTGATGTCATGTCAGAAGATTTTTATAATTAAAATCAAATAGGATAAACAGTTTTGAATAATCATTTATCTCTGATTTCTAAAGACTGGAAATTCCACGGGAAGATTTTCTGTGACCTACATTCTTCAATATTTCAAAATCTGACAATAGATATAAATTCAACTGTGACCAACAGGTGAATATTCAAAAATTAATTAAATTTGACTTCATATTCTGTTAAAACTAATATTTCCAATTTATCTAGTCAAAATTCAAACTTTCCCATTAGGGTGGAACGAAAAATACAAATTTTTATTTTTTATTTGTAATAGCTTAGAAAAGTTGCGATTATTAGTAGAAAAGACGAAAACAAAATATAAAAGTCATTGGAACATGTCTTGAGGTGCCACAAGAACAATAAAGTTTCATAAATTGACAGATTTGGCTAGGATATTATTATTTTTTTTTACTTTATTTTTTTTTTGTTTGTATGTAAAAACAATAAATTGTTATTGGAATACCAGAAAATAAATGTTAATTGATGTAAAAAAGGCATACAAATTTTTGAGCCAGTGATTATAGTCTTGAGGTTTGATGTTTTGAGGTGCCGCAAGAACGATACAATTTGATAAAAGTGCAATTTTTTACTATTATTTCGAGTAATTTTCCAAAAAGTTGCTATTTTGTAATATAAATAATTTTTCTTGTCTTACAACTACATTTTGTACAAATACATGCAGAAAAAAACATTTTTTAAAAAATAATTTTATCAAAATTTTCAAGTTTTTAACAATATTTTAAAGCTAAAATAAAGAAAATTTTCAAAAGATCTTTAAAAAATTTTCAAAATTTTCTTTACTTTATTTAAAATGTTTCACCAAGAACCCACAATATTCTTTCTCCCTTAACAAAATATTAAAGCTCTAACGGCACCTTAAGATATAAAAATATGACAACCAAATCTTTGTCCTTTTTTATGAACCTAAAATCCAAATTTTGGCCACTATTACAAATATAAAATAAAAAAAGGAAATTTTCGTTCCACCCTACATTGGCCATCCACGCTTATTTAAGATTTCCAAAATTTACCCAGAAAGCAGGTCACCCGCTTCTAGTTGAAAAGTTTTTGTTTTGCCGAGAGTAGCAGAGTTGTTGATTCACAAAGAGAAACAAAGAGATTGTCTTCTGCTTGATGCAAATAAACATATACACATATATATCAAGATGATATATCTGTATATATATATTATTTATTTGTTTGAGACTATAGTTTCGAAGACTTGGTCTTCATCATCAGTCTTTCTTCAATTATAAATGTTTTCATGGAGTCAATATCATATGGATATTGAAAACTTGGTGTTCCTTCGTCACTGGAAAGCTAGCAACCAAACCAAACCAAACCTTTTTTGGTTGCTAGCTTTCCAGTGACGAAGGAACACCAAGTTTTCAATATCCATATGATATTGACTCCATGAAAAACATTTATAATTGAAGAAAGACTGATGATGAAGACCAAGTCTTCGAAACTATAGTCTCAAACAAATAAATAATATATATATATACAGATATATCATCTTGATATATATGTGTATATGTTTATTTGCATCAAGCAGAAGACAATCTCTTTGTTTCTCACCCGCTTCTATTTGACCTGTGCCGAAAAACTAACATAACAGAGCTGATTATTAAGTGTTTTTGATTTTTTTTTTGTTCCATTCTAGAAAAAAAGATTGCCTTCTTTCCCTATGAATTCGATTCTAACCCCAGTCATGTTTCCTCAATATTCCCTTAACTCTTCCATTTCCATAAAGCTACCTTCTCTTTTGTATAGAGTCTGATTAAATTTCATAGATAAGTGATCTTTTTTATTGAGAAATTAAATTTCTCGAGAACGATAAATATGTAAACGTTGGCTTTGAAGAAACCTTTCTTGTTCCGATGAGGTTTTTATTATTAACCATCTCAAATTCCTTTGGAGTATGGCATTGGACACTCTAAAAGTGAGTTAATGTAGTAAAAACTGCACCTAAATGTCAAGTTGATATCTTGATTTAGTCTTCTAAAAAGGGAATTAAGGGCGGAGACACTCGGGTAACTTAAATTAATAACTACCGCTTGAGAGCCAGTTAATTACCTGGAGAAGAATTAAATGAATTCAATCGTAATGACTCGATCGATAATCCAATAAGAAAATCCGGACGAGTAAGCAGCTCTCGATTTGCTCCATTAATTTTGATTTACAAAACATTACTATTCAAGTAATATCATTAGTTTTCCTCTTGGAAAATTTGTAGGAAAATTGATTATCTCTAATTCATATACATCACTAGAACTTCTATAACTTCAGAAAAACGAAAAGGGGTTTTTGATGGTCGTTTTATCCTACAGGAGTTCCGGAGTATTAAAAGTAAAGTATTTAAAAATTTAACTTAAAGCATCATTATACAAAAGAGTCATGTTTTTAGTTAGAGCTTAAGATGAACGAAAATATAACTTGGAGAAATTTTAATCCATAGGTTCCGAAACTTATTTAAAGTAGTATACCGCCCACTTTTCAGATAAAAAATTACTCAACCCCCCCCCCCCCCTCTTTTTTTTAATGCAATCGAATGCAAGAAGGGGTGCACCAGTAAAGATGCAGCTCCTATGAATCTCGAAAGACCCTTGAATTACCGAAGAGAAGGGAAAGTTGATTAAGTGAGAGGGTGTAGACGTAGGTGTATATGCACCCCGGTTTTGAAGGTTTGAAGATTATAGGTGCTGGGAAAGATGGAGGCTGGTAGAGAGTTCCAGTTCCTTGAAGACATGGGGATATATGTATTGGCGAATGAAGTGGTCCGGTACTTTTCTAATTTGACCGCGAAAGAGTGTTGGGAGTCGGCAAAACGCGTGCTAGGTGCAAAGCATGCTTTGGGGGGAATTATTGATTTTATCTCATCAGAGCACCTGCCGTGATAGTATCTATAGAAAAGGAAGAGGGCAGAGACATTTCTTCGATGAGCCAGCGAGTCGAGGGAGTCGGTGAGGGTAGAATCGTCAATTAGCCTGACGGCTCGTTTCTGAATTGCATCCAGGGTAGCAAGAGAATATTTAGAGGCTCCTCTCCATAGATGAGAGCCGTATTCGAGGCAGGGGCGGATTTGGCCCTTGTAGATGGTGAGAAGTTGTGGGGTTTGTAAAATCACTTGGACCTGAATAAGTGGCCAATCTTCCTTGCTGCAGATTTCGCCACAGAGGAGATGTGTTCATTCCAAGACAGGTCAGATGTGACAGAGACGCCCAACATGGATAAGCTGTCACACATTTTCAGGGTATTCGAATCAAAGTGAATATCAGGGAAATTTTTATTTTCGCGCCTAGAAATTAGACAACATTGAGTCTTGTTTCTCTCTTCTTCAAGTGAGCAAATAGAAATATGCAGTAACAATTTAGCGTTATTACTTATATGTATGTATATACTATATATGTACGAATGTGGCTTCTAACCTTACGAAGTTTTGATTTCAAGAAAGAGACCGTCCATAAATTACGTCACACAGTAAAGAGAGGGGCATCTCAGATTTGTCACAAGATGTGACAGGGGGCACGGGGAGTCTTAAAAAGTGTGATGTCACAAAAGTCAAATTAAAATTTCATAAAACTTTTCATTTTTTAGATTTCACGTTATTATTATTCCAACCTGAAAATGTTGATAAAATAAATCTAGAAAAAAATTTGTAAGCAAGTAATTTTTAGCAAAAACACTTATATTTTCTATAATTATTAAATTATAGGGTATAAAAGTGATAGTGTGACGTCACAAAACAGGGGGGCTCAATCAAAATGTGACAGAATGTGACGTTATTTCACAAATCTAAGTAACCTTGTTCTTCATTCTTCAAGTGCCATACTCAATCGAGCATCGGGGATTACTATGGAGAGTATCCTCTCCATTGTAATTTTCCTATGGATATTTAAAAAAAAACAGGCAAAAACACCATTTTTTATTACAGAATTAATAAAATTTATATATTTATTGTTAATTTAACGAGCAACCTCTTTTTGCGATTAGTAAAATGAACTCATTCTAAAACAATGATAATAATAGATAATTTACAAAATTCGACAATTCACAGAAAGAAAAAAAGCCTTCTTTTTTGTAGGATTCTTTTGAAAAGTAAACTAATGGAGAGGTAGGGGGCTCAGAAAATTGAAATTATCACTTATAGATTTTTTAACAGATTTGGAATTGGTTTTTGAATCTAAATGGTTCCATAAAGCCCTAAAGTATAAATTTTTGTTCAGATTGGATAAAATGGATAAAATTTAAATTTTCTCTCAATTTAAATTAATTGAAAGAAAAGAAAATTGAAGAAAAATTTAAATTTTATCCATTTTATTCAATGCTCCTCAATTTCATCTGAGACAACCCCCGCTCAGCAGAATCGTACCTCCAGCCCCAAGGTAGCGGAACTACCCACTTTGAGAAGACTGTTTTAAACCATATTTGTCCAAATTATTGAAGCAAGAGTGCATTTTTTGTTTTTAAAAGTATTTTATCATATAGACACTTGAAAATTGTACCTAACCATATATTAAAAATGTTTTTTGACCCATAGCCCTTTAACATGTAACATGGTTTTTCTAGTGGTTCTATCGATTGATTAGGCTTTTAAATTAAATAACAGTGAAATCGACTAAAAGAGTTCAAGTTTTTTTCGAAATGAGGATTTAGAAACAAAATAATGTTTGGAAGACTTCGAGGGAAATTTCGTTAAGAGGTTTTCGGCTTATAGAAATTCAATTTACAAAGTTCACTTTCTTAACATGATTTTAGCTTTCAAAATATAACAAGTAACTTAAACAATAAACGGATCTAGAATTTCAGGATTTTGCCGAACACGTATAAGCATGAAAGCTGATTTCTTCTTTTTCAATTCCATTATTAGCAAAGATAAAAAGTTTATTTGAGAAAATACGGTCTGAGGTATCTTTTCATTATTTACCTCAGTGGGCCAGGGACCCATATATAAGCAACTTTTATATTATCACAGTTATAAATTGAGACTAGGATCAGAGGCTAAAGGTAGGCGGTGCGCCCGGGGCTCATGTTCAAAGAGGTCTCGAAATTTTTCATATATTTATAAGATTATTTAATATTCGTTTCTAAAAGCTTTAGCTTAGTAGAGACAGAGTAAATAAAATGTTGGAATAAAATAAAGGAAAAGCATAATCAACTCATTTATTGCAATCATTTTATTCTGTTAAATATATGTTGAATAAAATAAAATTAAATGAAATTATTATTAAATAAAATTCATAATTGAATATTTAGAAGTTTGTTTTGAGAGTTAATTTTTAGGAGGTGGTCGAATTTGTTTTTTTATCTAAATCCGCCTCTGATCAGGATGGAAAGAAACAATTTGTTGTTGCCCGTACCAGTCAATGCTTTGGATTGTAAGCGCCAGGGCTGTATAGGGCGTATACCCTGGGGTTTGATCTGAGCAAATAGCGTATACCCTGTGCTAGTTGGAAATTTACAAATTTTTAAAACATTAACTTTTTGATTATTCACATAAATACTTGAATTTCTATCTTACTAGAGGGAAATCCTTGATTTAATTATTTTGATTCATTTGATTAAATTATTGAATTTTGGGGTCTCTGAGGTAAATGAGAAAGGCAGATAGTATCTTTCTTTGATAAGGTCAAAGGGGTAGGCCAGAAATGTAGGTCTAATTAATTAAAGCTATCTTCTTTGATCAGAACCGAGAAATCCTAGAGGTTTTTTTTTTGGAAGTGACAATCAAAACATCACATGACTTTTACTTATGTCTCTTTTGTATTTTTAATTAATAAAAACAAAAGATGATGGTAGAGATGGAGATTTAATTAAGTAAAAATTAAATTAGGAAAGAATATGTGTGATTTGATACAGCCCAAGATAGTCACTTACCACTCTTTAATAATAAAGAGAAAATAAAAATAAATAATTGGCAGCAAAATTTAAATTTAACAAAATTTGTTCATACAATAAATGAAAGGCTACACACATAGACAGGTTTGCAATGAAAAAGCTGTTTATTTAATTTTATGTGTTTCTTAAAGATTTCTGACTGTAAAATTCGATTTATAAAATTATAATAATATTATAATATTAGTATAATTATTATAAGTAATATTAATTTTATAAATTTTAAATTTATTTTTTGCGAATTCCATTTTCCCATTACATTTTTATTCAAAGCAAGAAATAAATGGCTTCATCCTATTTGGACCTGTAAAATTTTTTTGGGGCTTGGGAGAGAGAGAAAGATTTTAGAAATTTATTTAATTTGATGAAATTATATTTTTTTCTCAAATATGGATGCGGCCCATCTCTAAAATTTCAAACATTTAGAGTATTTTCCTAAATTTAGGAGGATCTTCTATATTGATTTTAGAAATTAAATAAAATTGTTGCATAGTTTCAAAGGGCAATTAAAATATATGTTTTTTCCGAAAAGGGTGTCGATAGAAGGTTTGAATTCCCTGCCTGGTATCTCTTCCAGTCCAAGAATGTCAAAGGCAAGTTCAGACGAGTTTTAGACGAATAAAAATTGTTCTCGCTGAGGAACTATTAAAATAAAATTAACCCAAAAAAAGAATAAATAAAGATGATTTGTGAATCTTTAGAATAATCCATTTTTAAGAACTCTCAATATATAAGATCAGAAATAAATAAGAGTGCTATAGACAATTCATAGCTTGCTTGTAGCAATAGAATTAGGAGAAATATAAGATTTTCTTATACTACAGGCTGATACATTGTGGAAGATGGTTTAATTCCAACTCAGCGACTGTGGGGTTTAAGTCACAAGATTTAATTTCTGACTCCTACCCTCACTAACACAAAGCAGTATCTCGATTTGGGGCGAGGGTCCCAAAACCTATTTTTAAAAATCTAATGATGATTCTAAAAAGCGAAGATTAAAATAAAATTTCAAAAATGAAGGGTACTTTTTTGGACAGCATCCCTTGATTGAAAAGTCACCAACCGCCACTGATATAGGTATACTAGAGCGTCCCTCGCTAATTTAATTATAAATTCAGGTAAAAATGTTGATTTTTATTTGCAGTCATAGTTAAATAAAATAGTTTTTTTATGCCAATGTTTTGACCCACTACGATCATCATCATAAAAAAACGACTATTCCGTGGACCGCCCCCCTTTCAAGGCTTAAAAAAGTTAACGAAAGAGCCTCCGTATATTAATTTTAATTGCAATTAAGTTCAAAACTTTATTCCTTGATGATGCACGGAGAGGCTGAAAACGTTGACAACAAAATAAATCAAATTTTGTTTAATTCTAGCTACAAATAAAAATTGACATTTTTAGCTGAATTTAAAATTAAAAAATAATAATGATATATTGCATTCAACTAAAGCTAAAAAGTTCGCCAGGAACTTTTACATTAAATCCCCATCAATTCATACGAATCTCTATTTTAATTAGAAATGTCTGATAATCAAAAAAACATAAAAACACATTCAAATCAATATTCGTTAAATATTTAGATATTGATTCGGACTATATTTGGTGTGTGATTGGGTGAATTTGTTTTGTTAAATACTCAAAAATGCAGCCATGTGTCCTGGTCCACAAACAATCAATTAGATTATGTTAGCCAGTATATTAATTAAAAAAATCTGGATTATAAATTTTCATTTTATGGAAGGGATTATTAATATGAACCCTCTCCCTCCTTTTTGCTAGAATAAATTATTTAGCATGAGTTTCCATGAAATTCATTCAATAGATGAATATTTTCTGAAATAAGTTAACGAGAGTTGTTCGTGGGTTTGTTCGTTCCAGTGTGTGGCTAACAGCTAATTAGTCAACCCATCCGAAATCCAAAATTTGCACCCCCTCCCCCCCGAATTCCCATCCGATGACCCACTCGCCATCAGCAGAAAGGGAATATATACGTGATCAGCGAATGTTTTTGCTTTTAGATAAGTCAAGTGCGGGGGTGTAATTGATGCTTGCGAGGGAGATAAGTTAATCTTGGAGTTTGTATTGCTGGCATCAGCAGCGTACCCGCCCAGGCATACCCGTTACCCGCCCTTCCAAAACCATTAGCGTCAAAGTGGATTCCAATTGGAAACCGACCTTTTTCTTTTTTTATATCTGTTAACAATACAATTTTATTTTCACGTTTTTAGATAAAATATTACCTTACGTTAGTGATGATTGGAGAGAAGAAGAGTGGAGAAGAGAAGTGGGAAAAATGGAAAACTCAGTCATTAAAAAATAAACAAAAAGAATTGTTTCGAAAACGCTGCTAGTGATTAGAGTGATATCGATTGCTAGTGAAATTCAACCAAACCTAAGCCCTTTCTCACTCCCATTTCAAGGTTTGTTTTATATCTCTATCTCTTTTCGCTTGTTCGTTTTAAAAAAATTAAAAAAAAAATTAATCGCTTTAGAAAATGATTTTATAGTACTTTTTCTAAACGACAAAGCAGAAATGGGATATCAAGATAATTCCATTTTGATTTTGATTTCAATAAAAATAAAGATATATTTAAAATGAAAAAACGTTTATCTATTTACAAATAAAATTAAAAATATATTTATAGGTATTTCGTACAAAGATGTCAGTGGATCTCATGAAATGAATTTTATTTTTGCGGAGACACAGGTGATGAATAAAATTAGTGCTAGAAAAATCCCCTTATTTTGGACAATTTTCCTTTTCTTGAAAAGAATGAAGAAAATCACGACCGGGACTACATCTATTTAAGAAATATACAATAAATAATTCTATGCAAATTCACCCCCAACGCGACAGTGAATAACAAAAAATTGTGATCGTATGATATTATTTTGGGGATGGTCGAATTTTTCTGGAGTCGAATATAAAAAATAAAGTAAAGAAAATTTAAAAAATATAAAATTCTAAGTAGGTTTCACAAAAATTTTTGTGAAAAACCTAACTAAAATTGTTTAAATTTTCTTTACTTGAATAAAATATGTTTCACCAAGAACCTACACCACCATTATCCCTTAACAAAAGTGAATATAAAAATAAATATTTTTATCATATATTGTATCTTTGTAAAAATATCTTCAAGTAGAATTAGGGTAATTTTATTTTTATAATTTTAAAATCACTTTAAAAGATAGGGACTATTTTTAGATGATTTGTGTATCTGTCATTGTCCAGAAGTGACTTTACTTAAAATTATGAAAAACCACGAATTTGTACCCTCATTCTCTCCCTATCAACGACATAGAAGAAAGAATTTGATACCCAAGTATTTTGAAAGATAAGGAAACCTAAATATAATATGCACTTGGCCGACTTTTTAATTGTTTTCTCTATTTTCCTTTAAGCTGTTCCAACCAGAACCATAACAAAAAGAATATATTTGTTAATTGGTTGAACAACTAAGCGCCGGTATAAAAGTTTATAAGGGTTGTTAAACACAGCTCGGGTCGAAACGAATACAGATCAATTACATCTTATCTCAGTATCATAAGCATTCATATAAGGTTCGGAAATATGTAATTGTGGACTCTTTGGCGACTAGCTGGTCGCTTCCGGTTTTAGATTTCAGTAAAAATGGCTCACGAGAGGTGTACATTCATAATGACGAAATAGCTTAGCTTAGGCTTCTTTTAGCTTGGACAGTAAAAACAATATGAATATGAATAATTAAAATATTTAGAATTTTTGAGGAAATTCAATATTCTGGCCTCCTGAGAACTTCACTTATTGGTCAGCGTAAAGTATAATAATTTTTCATTTTATTTCATCAACCTAATAGTCAATTCTTATATCTTTTACAATCACGAGTCTTGTTAGAAATCGAACTTGAGTTTGAATTATTTTTTCATTTAGAGCTTTTCAACTAATTCCATTTTTTTATAAGAAAAAATATTAAATAATAAAATATAAAGAAATAATTGTACTAATTAAAATCCTCAAAATGTTGTGTGAATTTGAACTGGATTTATGACGCTGGTGCGCCTATATTTAGGCAACATATTGTTCCCAGAAGAATGAAAGCTGCGTATGAGCTAGGCGAGACCAGTCGTTGATGGAATGGCATGGAAGCTAACAAATTATAACTTTTAAGGAAATAGGTGTTCGTTCTAGGTGAAACATTTTTATATAATAATAAAAAATTGGGTAAAAGTGCGAGGTAGGTTTCACAAAAAAATGAAATAAAACAAAAATGAGTTTAGAATTCCTCACTCTATACATGTTTCCAAAAAATTATTATTTATAAAAATTTTTCCAATTTACATTCAGTTTTCTCTGACTTCTGATAATGGGCTGACAACACGAATATATCGAATTCTAAACTCATTTTTGTTTTATTTCATTTTTTTGTGAAACCTATCTCGCAATTTTATCCAATTTTTTATTATTATTTCCATCAAATTATTTTCACTCTATTGAATTTGAAAGAAAAGGGGGACGAACCCCTTTTACATGCAATATAAGCATATTTATCTACCGAAATTTTAGATATGACCTTAAATTGTTTTTTTGTTTTGTTATTTTTTTTTAATATATTTGGTTATATGCCGTGAGTTGAATTTTGAAAAAATTCCATCTATTTTTCTAAAATAAGACACTCAAAATTGTGTACTAATTATATCATATATTATATAAATGCATTTTTATGAAAATTTTATGATTTTAATTTTTTGATATTCGGCCGTTCTAATAGGGTCGTAGACTTCCGATTTGAGACTAAATCTTCGGAACACTTGTGAAATGATTACGGAACACCGGTTGGGAACCACTGGTCTAATAAATGACCATAATAAGAAACCGATGTACCGACTAGGCATTAAGTTTTCACTAAATCCACCAATGGCAAAAGCTACAAGAAAAATGTATATAATCTCTAGTATAAAACAAGATGTTCTGCTGTTTTATTTTTTATTTTCACGAAAATTTATTATTCAAAATAATATTATATAGAAACAGATTTTTTTTTTACTTTAAAAGAGCATATATTTCTATTACTCTAGATTTCTTAACGTCTTTTAAAACCATCTTTAGTTTCTATTCCTTTTATCTTTAATGGGTGTTTCAGATTTTTTCAAAGCATAGAACTATAAAAACAAACATTAAATGCATTATTTCTTCATTACACAGTCTAAGAATTTTAAATCAAAATAACTTATTCGATTATAGAAACGGATAAAGTATTTTTGTCCTATCAAGTACTAAGAAGCAACCCATCCTAATTGTTTGATGGGGAATATAATTAGAGGGAGTGTTTTTGTGTTTGTCCTGGCAGAGGTCATTTGAATTGCTTGGATTTGAGGCTAATAGGCAAGGGACAGGCAGACGGGCGCATTTAGCCATTCCAGGCAATGTAATAACTTGTCAGCCAATCATCAGACAGTCAGTGCACAAGCACAGCAAAATTCACAAACTATTATGTCAGCAATCGTAACTTTAATCATAAATTAGTCAAATGGAAATTAAATATATGGTATATATCAAGAAGTATAAAAATAACAAGAAATCATGAGGACATTAGCGAATCCATTCACAAACTTGAAAAAAAGTTTTTCTTCCAACAAATGAAGAACAGAATAAGAATATAAATTTCCAAGCTGGAAGTAATCAGGTTTTATTCATTTGAAAGGATCGTATTGTTGTCAAGAAGTAGATGCCAGAAAACTTTATAATTGAATATTCACTATAATATTTTGTTAATGAATTTTAGTTAAGAACTAGTAATAGCCTTTCATTCTACCAAGTCGGAAAACAACTCGAAGAAAAAATAAATAAATAAGCAATAAATAAATTGAAACCGTAAAAGAATAAAGAAAACTTTAAAAGAGTGCAGAAAAATCTCCAAAAAAAAATTATTATTTAAGAACTAAGACTATAAAGTGCCTTAAAAGTTTAGCTATGCGATGAAAAGTGATGAAAAAAAAGTAAACGAGTAGGAATATTTTCCAGGCTAATTTAAATAAAACCTTGCAGTGGCATTACTTCAGCAATTTAAATATTAGTGTATTTGATTTGACTAAAAGTGGTTCAATAGACAATATGTAGTTAAACATGTTAAACAAACTTTAATTGAAATAAATCGGAATTTATTTCTCTGATGTGTGAGGTTTAAAAAACTCCCCAATATGGCACACTTACCCTTAAATTCAAAGATAAATTTTTAAATTTCATTTTCCAGGATTTATTGTTTTTTAGATGTCTCCCAGACATACCAAAAGACTAGTATATAGTGGATAACAACGAATTGTCTGAGTGAGCTCAAGTCTATTTCATCCCTTATTCATATCTGACAAAAAATAAGAGCATCCAACCACAGTTCAAGGGGTATAGAAAACCACCTTAATGAACAATTTTTCCAGGATTCCATTATTTTAAAAATGAAATTTTCTATTTAAAGGTTTAATAGTGCCAATAGTAGAAACGTTTGATTTAATAAGAAAAATTAGTGTGAGGGCTTAATCTGAAATGTTATAGATAATTTATGTTGATTAATGTCCATTATGATTAGTAGATTAAAAATTCAGTTTATTGGACAAAGTTTTTTTATTGAAGTTCTTCTTCAATTTTTGTACAACGTTTCGTCTCTCTCGAGACTTTTTCAAGTACTCAATTGGCTAGAACAACATTGGTTGAAATAAAGATAAAAATAACTGAGACATAGTAGAATTTTTTCTTTCTAGATTGATACCATAAAACAATATAAGTATAGATGTGTTATAGATAAGTTTTCTTTCATGACAGAAGATCTACATAAATTGGCCCCATCAGTAATCAAATCCAAGTGCTCAAAAAAATCTAGGGCATTGACGGTCCTACGAGGCGAAACCCCCCGTGAAATAAATAAACAAGTAATAAATTTGACATGTCTTCTAACATTATTGATTTTTCTTACACTAATATTCTCTCTAGCCTGATCAATCGTTGGCAAAGAAAAATGTAAACTTAATTTCAGCATTTTTTTATTTCGATCAAAAATAAAATTGATGTTAATATATATTTATATTGTTCTCATATTGTTTTCGATAAAAACACAAAAAGATAAAATCAAACCAACAAATATCAAAAGTTCACTGCCTGATGTTATTGATTAAAGGTTAAAAATTAAAAAGTTTGAGCCAAGTTTGTGATTTATCTCTTATAAAGTTTCTTTTCTACTTTATTCTCGCTTGTCGAATCGTATTGGAGTATTCTACGTGAATACATTGTTTACTCCGGAGTTATTTCTCCTTCTCATCTTCCATATAGTAAATTTTATCCCTTGAAATACGATCATGATTAACCAATAAATTTATTTATTTATTGCAAGAAATGATGCATGACGCAACACATGTAGTCCTTGACTGACCCTTCTGTGCATTATCGTAAAAAAGAAAGTGTTTAAGGGAAGGGTGGAGTAGAATATGTCGCTCAAACATTGAGAATATTGAAGAATTGAAGATTGTAAAACTCGAGAAAGAGCCAAGTCTCTAAAAAGACAAAACGTAAACCAAGATTCTTTATAAAGCTTAAACCGCTTAATTTTTAAGAATTATTTCTTTTATTAATAACATATATGAAAATACCATTCGAAAAGGTAGAATGAAATTCTAGTCGTTGGCTAATAATAATATTATATAATATCTCAACCAACAATCAAGCGTCAAATCTATCTTTTAAATTTTGTTTTTCTTTAATTTTTGTTCTTGAATTTCATTTCAGATGTATATTTTAAAATATTTATTTGAGGTGTTATATTAGGATGTGGTGACTAGACTATGGTATTACTCTGCCTTTTCGAACATAGGTTTCACAAAAGGTGTAAGAAAAAAATCTGTTAAAATGGCAGTTCTTCTAAATAAAGTCTCAGTGATTATCACATCCAATTTTTGATCATGTTGTTCTACAGGTAAATATTTACAAAATTGTTTCTCATAGGCTACACCTATAAATATTTTTTCCAATTGGGGGGTAATTTTTTATTCTTGTATCATACCAACCACCTTCAAAACCTAATCTATTAAAATGATCATCAAAAGAAATAATAGAAGTACAGTAGAACCTCGTATATCCTGACTAACTGGGTGCAAACGGAAACCGGATAATCGAAAATCCAGATAATCTGGATATATGGGTAATAAAAACAAAATAAATCCTCAAATAATCGAATTTGAATTTATTAGGATAAAAAACATGTTTATAAAATTAGATAGGATTGTTTAAAAAATACATACGTTAAAAAAAATAAACTAATTTTTCACATCATTTCAATTCAAAGAATTGGTCCACTGCTTTTGATTTAAGCATGTGTGCCGTTTGAATGAAGCATGGTTTTTTGGTGAAATTATAATCACATTCTTGCTATCAGATTAAAAATTATTATCTATGTGAACATTTATTAAAATAAAAATGTTTACAAATCCGATCTGAATAATCCGGAGGTCCGGATAAATGAAGGCCGGATAAACGAGGTTTTAGTTTACTTCCTAATGTAGTTATGGACTAATAAAAAATCATGTTTTTCCTTTGTTTCAGATGGCGGATTAATTGGCTTGTTCTCTGAGCGATGAGATTTAAACTGGCGTCCGCTTCAGTCCCTCGCAAGCATAGCTAATAGCAACGGCGGTTGGTGATGACTGCCTCGTGACTATATCGGAACCCTCCGACTGTCGTATGCCCCATCTGGGCCATGGCCAGGCCATGCCCGGCCCCTTGTTAAGCACTGGGCGGCGGCCAGCGCCATGCGAGGCCTCTGCTGCTGCTGCCTCTTGCTGCTCTTGTTGTTCCCGTTTCCGGGACAAGTAAGTGCTGGACCCAGGTACAGCTCCAGGATTGTCGAGACCAGAGCGGGCGCAATCAGGGGCGTCATCTGGGAACTCAACTCGAGACATCTCGAACCCGTGGAGGTCAGTGAATTCTCACAGCAAATCAAATTCATACCAATCAAGATTATTGTCCCAGGTCCGCCTACTGCTTGGTGGTCAACTTAGCTTTTGGACGAATGCAAATTGAGCGCGTAGCAGAGAGCCAGCAGAGGCTGAGGAGAATCTGTAAACTACAGGTCCTTATGGAGAGGCACATATTGAAGCAAGCCCAGGCGCAGCCCTCCGTCTGTTGCGCTAGAAACACAGTTCCTCAAGGGCCGGTTGTATGTCGCAAAGTAAATGCTGTACCACTAACAAACGGTAGATGGTAAATGGAGGCACTGGGGTGGCCAATCAGATGACAGGGACTTTCAGTGCCTGTCATCTGATTGACCATCCCAGTGCCTCCATTTACCATCTACCGTTTGTTAGTGGAAAAAATCATTTACTTTGCGACATACAACCGGCCCTAAGTCCTCTAGCCGCTAGTTTGTTCAAATATTCTGACTCATGGAGAGTGGCGGCGCCAGCTTTTTATATTAGGTTGGGCAACACCCGCCAGAAAAAAATGTGCATTATTTCGGATATTGTATTTCTGAAATTACCTCCCCCATGTCCAAATAATAAATATCATATATCATCCTGAATCGTTCTTAAAACAGTAAACTCAAAACTCACCATGAGTTTCTCTTTGTCTCAAAAATTCCCGACTTTTCTCTCTCTTTTATTTTTACTTTCACATATATATTTTCATTTAAATCAAAACAAATACGTCTCTCTAAATATTCTTGTATTAGAATCGATAAAAATATCTTGGGAATAAATAGTTTATTTTTCTATTAAAATCAAAAATTGAGACCACAGGGAGGGGCCCTTTGTTAACATTTTAGATTTTTTTGAGGGTGTAAAAATTAAATTTTTTGCTTTATATTAAAACAAATACCGTATTTCATCTCTCTAAATACTCTTGTATTAGAATCGATAAAAATATCTTGCAAATTAATATTTTATTTTTCTATGAAAATCAAAAATTCTGACCCTTGTATAAATTTACACCCTTTGTATAAATTTCAGATTTTTTTGAGGGTGTCAAAGTTAAATTTTTTCGCTTTATATCAAAGCAAATACCGTATTTCCTCTCACTAAATACTCTTATATTAGAATCGATACAAGTATCTTGGGAATTAATATTTCCTTGCTGCCTCTGCTTCCTCTCTTCTGCTACGCATGCCCTGTTCTGTGGAAATCAAAAATTCAGACCACAGGGGGACCCTTTGTATAGTACAAGTACGAATGCAAGTTTTGAATACTAAAATAATTCATGCGGTTTCAGGCTAGGGGTGGTTTCCTAGACAACCCTTGAATAGCTATAATAACTAGACCTTTAAGCCTCCAATTAAAAATATCTAGCTTTTACAAAATAATGGAAACAAAAATAAGATGGTTATTTCCATAGTTCGAAGATATGAGATAAACATCTTTTTGAGAAAGTATACAACTTCTAACCAATACACTAAATACAAAAACAACCGGTAAGTTTACTATGTAGAGAATAGGTCGCTCGTTGAAGAGTCAATCTGGCATATACTCCTTCTCCAAGAGATCATCTGATAGAATAATTATGAAGTCTGTCTACTTTACTAACTTAACTACCAAGTCAAAAAGGGCCATGGTTAAAAAAGAGTTACTAATCATGTAAAAACTTATATTGTACTTTGAATAAATTCATGAATCATGGATGCATTCGATTTACTTAAAAACTTGCAATGAAAAAAATGTTTGAAACTTGCATAGTGTCGATCAGGATTCAAAGAAATGGATATACTAGTATGCACACATATTAATAGTTGTCTGAATGCATTTATTTTAGATTTAACTTTAGATGGTTTCACATATACTAACACTTAAATGATTTATAAGGTAGTCAAAGATATACAGCAGTCTTAACAAAAGAAAAAAAACAATCTGGAATTTCAGCAGAAGACACACTCTTTTATTGTCTCCATGTTCAATATATAACAATTCTCCTACCCTCGGCACAAAAACTTTCAATTTAATAAATCCTTATGTTATTAAAATTAATTATGTTTTTTCTTGAGTTATTTAAAGGGAACAAAATTAGTTTTTTAAAAAAATTTTTTAGAAATTATAATTTATAATTGGTTAATGATTTTGTTTTTGTTAGGAAGCTCACTTTAGTATTTCCTTTGTATAACGCAATTTGCATGATTTTGAATTACTAAATATTTATATATAAAACTTCTTAATGTTATTCCGTTAATTTCAAATTGGTTTGAGGTGAACATGAACAGGAGCTGCTTGGAAAGTGAATTTGATTTCGTTTTCGTACGGTATTTGTTATGGTAGGTGTTCCTGGGAGTGCCGTACGCAGCGCCCCCTGTTCGGGATCTTCGTTTGCGCCCCCCGGATCCCCCATTGCTTTGGTCAGGAACTCGTCTGGCCGACGCCCAGCCCCCTGTCTGCCCCCAGCGGGCGCCTGACGTCACGAACCGAACCGCCGCGCTTTTGCGTATGCCCAAGGCCAGGTACCATTACCTGAGGAGGCTTGTACCTTTATTGGCCAACCAGAGCGAGGATTGCCTGCATTTAAATTTATACATACCCGGAGGCGGTGAGTAACCAACCCTTCATTAACTTTTTCTACATTGACTTACTACTGATCCGATTTGAATTTAGAGAACTTTAAAAAAAACTCTTTCCATAAATTTTAATTAAGAATTTTGAGTAATTTTCTCCAGATATACCGTAGGTATGTTATTGCATTAATGGAATTATAAAAAGATTTAGTATAAAGGATACAAGATGTGGCTTAACAAAAAGACATATTGTATCCTTCATACTAAATTGCTTCTAATATTTCACCTAGAACCAACACAGCTTTACTTGATATCAATTATAAATTATAAAGTGGTGTTCCTATCTATAGTTGATACTCTGGGTAAGCGGAACACTCTATGCAAGACATATGCCAGCCGCGTAGAAACGAAGAAGGAGAGATGCCCCCCCCCCCCACACAACACAAACATCTTGGAATTTTTGTAAAAAGTAATAAATCAAAGTAAAAAAGAATCCATTCCAGAGACCATTGTACTTATGTACCCCGCTGTTCCTACGCCGATAGTAGAGGCGCTTGATATCCAAGGGGGGCCCTAAAGAGAGAAAAACCTTGGATACAAAATAACAATTTTCAAATTTCCGTTATAGTTAATTATTAAGAAGCAATTTAGTAATGAACATGCTGATGAATCAATGCAGCCTTTAGAAAATTAATTCATTTAAGGTTTGTCTAAACAAAATTGACATCCATAAACGAATTTGAACAATTAGAGTTTATAATTTCTGTACGATTCATTTAACATACACTATCTTCGTAAATAGTGCACGGACTTAGAGATAATTTTAAGCAAAGAAGAAAACAAAGACACAAGAGTTGTAAGATCAAATGCGAGAGCCTTTAAAAATCTCTTCAAGTTTATAATGTGAAGTAGTGCGATCGCCTGCCTGGGCCCTTTGAGAGCTTCATTTTTTACATCTTTTCATACCACAGTTTAAGAATCCCAGTTCTACTCTTATTAAAAGAACTAATTTATCTGTCTAAATAATTTTAAATTTAATTTATTTAATTTTTATTTTTTTATAGAGTTCAATGATATTTTGATTTTAAAAGTGAATTACTGATTTTGAAATTTCATCTTTACCCGCCTAGGATGAATAGCGCATATCTATTTATTGATATCATGATATATTATTACACACTCTCTCTATATATATTTATATCGTAAATTGATTTTTTTTGACAAAGCCCATTTTAAATGACCCGACCCCACCATTCGCCTGTGATTTTATCAGCCAGGTATATTTCATTCCTCCACCCTCAACAAATCTACATAAAAAAAGCCAATTCAATTTGACTAAACGCACGTAGGGTTGGGGGCTGAGTGCATATTTGATTCGCCCCACCTAGTCTTTCTATTTTTTGAATTCCTGATGTGCTCTGATTCGTTGGAAGGAGGACAGCATAGTACGCGATTAGATAAGAGTGTAATACGATTAAGGTGCTTTAACCAAGTCGGCATTGGAACTCGGGGAAATCACGTTGAAGCTTCACGAGACGAGACAAATTCCGGTTCACTCAATTTAGATAGAGTAAATATATATCTTTGGATTTCGAAAAATAATTGGCTGCTTAAAGAATTAATGAAGAATTTATTTTAAAAATTTTGAATAAAATTATTCAATAATACAAAAAATATATTGTCCTTGCATATTACTTACATTTTATTTATTTGTTTAAACTTAAAATAAAAAAAAAAAAAAAAGTGAAAACATTTTCAATACTCGATACGGTCTGCGGAAATTCCGGAAGATTGGCAATTTTAAAAATTTCTCTTTTTGAGAAGGGAGTAGATTTCGAGAAAAAATGTATCAGAATGAAATACTATCAATTGTAGAAAAAGTGCGAACATTTTTAAGACTGTGTACAGTCTCAGCATATTTTGCTGAATCTGCAATTTTTTTTGTCAAGTGAACGTTTTGAACAAGTTAACTGAAACTTGACATAAAAATACAGCTTATTAGCGTATATTCATTTTATAAGATACTATTTTTTGAAAACTACGAAGTTTGAGGTTTTGTTTGGGTTCTTTAAGCAAATTTAAAACAGTACCTTAAAATTCAATAATAATAAAAAAAAAATTATGTCCTTGCATATTACATTTTTATTATTTCTATTATTTTTTTTTTTTTTTTACTTAAAATAAAGAAAAGTGAGAACATTTTCTGTACTCAATACACTCTGCGGAAATTTCGAAAGTTTGGCAATTTTTCAAAAGCGAATGACTTTTGAGCCCAATTATCTTGTTTTTTTGTAAAATGTCTCTTTTTTTGGGAAGGGGGAGATGAATTTCGAAAATTAAATTATCAGAATGAAATACTATTAATTGTAGAAAAAGTGCGAACATTTTTAAGACTGTGTATAGTCTCAGCATATTTTAGTGAATATGCAATTTTTTCTCAGGTAAACGTTTTGAACAAGTTAACTGAAACTTGACACAAAGATATAGTTTATTAACAAATTCGTATATTAATTTTATGAGGTAGTATTTTTTGAAAACTATGAGGTTTGAGGTTTTGTTTGAGTTCTTTAAGCAAATTTAAAACGCTGCCTTAAAATGGACGTGCATTATTTACTTACTTATTTCTTATTTTTTTTTTGAGTTCAACAAATGTACTTGCTCATCGGCAGAAAATCGTCGACTTCACTGATAAATAAACTTTTAATTTATAAAGCAATTATAAAACCTATTTGGACCTAAGGAATAGAGCTATGGGGCTGTTCCTGTAGGTCCAATGTAAACATTATACACAGATTCCAGTCTAAATTCCTCAGAATAATTACCGATCACCTTGGTATATCTAAAATAAAGCACTTCCACGAAGATCTTCGAGTGCCCTATTTAGAGGAAGTCATTAGAAAAAGAGCCAACGTCCATGTTGGAAAATTGGCTTTAGACTCTCCACTCATTTGTCCGGAACCCCGAAATAGGGCGTCTGAAAAGAAGATGGGCCCAGGACCTCCATGATCCTGAATAATAATAAATATATGTAAATTTTTATTTTTCATTATCTTGTCTAGTTTCAAAGGAGACTATCTTGAATATTTCTGCATATATTTCGCCTAGAAAATTGGCTCATGGAAACATCATGTATATATGTATATGTAATTATATATTTGTAATTTCTGATTTCCGTTAATAAAAAAAAATATTTTTTTCAATTACGGGAACAATCCCATTTAGTCAGATCCTTTTTGAATGATATTTATCTTTTTATAAGGGATTTATATGGGTGTGCGCGTGTGTAAATTCCAAATGGTGTACGAGTCAAATTTTTGCAGGAATCCGGGCTTGAAACCGGGCCTGCTGCTCCATGGGGCAAACATTTTTTCCTCGAATACGTGACCCCTATTTCTACCTACATTTAAAGACTATATTTTTTTATAATCAATATTTAGATCTCGTTTGAGAATTACTATTCATAAAAGTTTAAGTTTTTACTTTCTAAAACTTACCTACTGGCAGCAGATATCTAAATATCACTTTATACATTTTATTAAAAAAATATGACTGCACTAATTAAAATTAATCTAGAGGAGGTTTGTTTCTTGAAATAGTTAATTTCTTTCTTTTTATTCTGTTTTTAGCCAAATATCTCTGATTTCGAATTTATATAAGCATAAGAGGCTAATTTTCAAAGATAGTACGTGGTATTCTGGCTGATGATGATTAAATAATCTAGACTAATATTCCACTCTAGTATGTGAATATTCAAACCGTATAAAATCATGTTAATTAAGTAATGGAAGCGGTATAGATAGATATAAATATTTAAATTCATATCTAGTTTATTTAATTAGCAATTAATGTTTAAACAAAAACAACATACCCTTGTTTATTTGGATAGGAAATGAGAACGATGTTTGCTAATTCTTCATTGCCATCATGCTCTAAGGAAGCAAACATAATGCAAGTGAAAAACACTCTACTTAATTTAAACCTCGCATAATAAATACTAAATCGAGTATGTCTCCACAAATATTTCCGTATGTAAAGAAATATGTTTGATATCAAAGTTGCATTTGAAGTGCAACTTCATGTTTCCATGTATTTCAAAGCCTCGTTTTTCAGAAGATCTCACTCAGTTTGCTTTTGATGTATTTCAAATCTAAATATTACTTGAAGAGAGAAATCTTTGAGTATTCGACATTATAAAATAGGGATGTCAATCTCACATTTAAGTTCAAGTTCAATCAATCGAAAAGTCAACATCGAATCAGAGCTAAAACTAAAATTCAATGTCGGTTTTTATCTATTACTATATCTCAGGGTCAGTAAATCACAGAGCAAAACGAAATTTGTATCGTAAGATAGGATTCAGCCACCAACGGTGTGGTAAACTTTTAGCCCAAATCGACATTCCACTTGTACCCCTTTACTTGAATTGGCGGAGTTAGGGAATTTTCTTAGGGGGGGGGGGCAGCCGCAGTGGCGGCGCCATGGTTGAGCGAGGTGTGGCGACAGCCCAACCCAAATTGCTCTCGCCCAACCATCCACCCAACCTGTTAAAGTGAGCATTTGAGCAAAAAATATTGAAAAACCAAGTTGATAAAATTAAAAAAAGGTAAATCGCTTATATAACTATTATAGATCTTATACAATAATAATAATTATACATTATTCCTAAAGTATTAAAAAATAATTAATAAGTTGTTATAGGGAAATAAGGACAATAGCTTATGCAAATATCTTTTATTAACCGACTTCAAAAAAGGAGGAGGTTCTCTATTCGATTGAATTTTTTTTTTTTTTTTGTGTCGAAAGTTTGACGATGCAGCTAAATTTAAAATCAAAAGTGCATTTGGTTATATAATAATTGATAAAAAAATGAAAGAAGATATCAAAATTTAATAATTATTACACTCATAACATTAGGCTATACAAAATAAAGTCTTAATATTAGCGTTTTTGGAAACGGCTGTGACGATTTCAATAATATTGAATCTAACCTTCTTAACGTAGGTTTGGGATGGGAACCAAAATAAGAGAAAGTTGAACTAACAAACCCGGCGATGACAAAGCACCTCATTGGCAAAGCTTTGGCATCGTTTCACTTTTCCATTTTTGAGTAAAACTTTGCAGAGTCCGCTCACTGAGAACAATTGCCTTCTCTCCTCGACAGGCTTGGGACATATATTATCATTGCCTTAAACTCGCAAATTCTCGGTGCCTATGGGAAGATAATTTATTTTGAGATCTACATTTTTCAATATGTAGTTTTCTTGATTTTTTAAGCATAAAATTAATTTCATAGCATAAATAGTTATTGAGATATTGACTCGATTTTTCTAAGCGGGTAAGGAGTTTTCTATGGATGGGGGGGGGGTCAATACCCCCTCCCCCCTTAACTAGGCCCATGCTTGAACGTTGATGTGGCTTATATTTCGTATTTTTCTCAAAAACAATTCCTACGGGTTTTTGGAAATGCCTCTGTGCTTATCAAGCTATAATGAGTTCTGTAATGAGTTTTATATATATATATATATATATATATATATATATATATATATCTTGAGTGTGAATGAACTTATGAGATTAGTCGGGTAGCCAGAAAGTCTCTCAGCAGTGGTGTTACAAAATGTAATTTCAAAATTACACTAGAGATAAGCAAAAAAGATTACAGACAAGGTTTTATTTGAATCAGCCAGCCGGAATTATCCCTCTTTATTTCTGGTTCTTTTAGTATTTTTCAATTTATTTTTTTTTCTCAAAAACGATTAGCATATTGAAAAAAAACGCTAGGCTTAACAAGTAGTCAAGAGGGGGAAGGGGCTCGACGCCGCCCCCTGCCCCTATCTTTAGCACCCATCCCCTCTCACTATTTATATGTAACCAAAATCAAAAGGAAAAAAAGAAACTTGGGGAAATGAGTACCTTTTTAGGTTTTATTTATTTATATGTTTGATGAACCGCTCTTTAAGTCGGTAAATGGTTTAATAAAAAAAAAGTAATAATGTCATTTGTTTATACTTTCAGGAGTTTTTGTTAATTGTTACCACATAATCAGTCAAGTCAATTTGATTTATATTTGCATTTTAGATTAAGTTTTTATGGAAAAATGTGTTTGCTTATTGATATTTTTTTTCTTTATTTTAGCCATTTTCATAATTTATTTTTTCACTTCAGTTTGAGTTTATTATACATAGATTAAACATCGTCGCGAAATAATTTTAAAACAAAATTTTATTATGTATTCATTGTATTATTTAAAATATATGTTTTGTTTGGTTCAAGCTAGAATATATTTTTCCTTGGTCAACTCTATAAATAAAAGTGTAAAAATGCATGTTGTTTTTGTTTTTTTATGCACACCGTGCCTACCCAGGAAAAAGAAAAAAATGGGTTAATTTAAATAAATTTGGTCGAGGTAACGATTAGCCCGCCAGCAGTTTTTCCCCCTGGACTAAAACTTGTCAGGACTTGTCTTTTAGAATTTTACACATTCTTACATGTCAATAGATAATAGATAGTCAGGGATTATTATATCCGTAACCCAAGGAATTGGGGTTTTCTATAACAATCACAATTAATTGATAATTTCTCACCTGGACTAAAACTTGTCAGGGCTTGTCTTTTAGATTCTTTGCACGTTCTTACTTGTCAATAGATAATGGATAGTCAGGGATTATTATATCCGTGACCATTTTAAAAAATAAATTATCGTTTCTCATATCCTTCTTTAATCCCATTCGATTTAAACCAGGGCTGTCCAACCCGTAGCCCAATATAAAGTCATAAAATTCCTTAAAACTTTGAGATTTATATTAATATATAGATACTGGAAAACACACAACAATTTGGCCTGATAATTTTTCTCTAAAATAAGAAATCTGAAAATCTACTGTCAAGTTTTTGAAAAATAAAAGTGCTAATTTTAAATTTTTAATCTGAAGCTAGAGATTTCAAGATTTCAGAAAAAACAATCATCATTTTGGTCTAATTTCGACGACTATTTTTCATCATATATAAATTTTTTACTTGCAAACTTTCTGATTGAATGTATACATATAGAGTATATATACGAGAAGCAATCTTCAAGTATAAAATTTACGAAAAGTAAAATTAGAAGCTCACTATGATCTAAAAAAATAATAAAGTTTTTATTTCTACATTAGTAACTATCTTTTTTTGAATAACAAATATCAATAGAATTATAATATTTTATCCTCGGTCCGGAGATAATTTTTTTCTTCAAAGTGGCCTATGTAAATCAAAAGGTTGGACACCTCTGACCTAGACGATTGGAAGGGCAGAATGAAGAACAATTGAGATCTTTGAAATGTCGCACTAGAGAGGAATTTATGTTTAACCAAGCGAAATATACTCTTTAATTATGTTTAATTAAAATCTATTGATTAATATCAACATTTTTAAATTTAAATTTTATGCAAACACTTAATATTATTTGTGAAATATACGTCAATTTATCATTAATCCAGTGGTGATTATTCCAAATGATATTTTTGCATATCTACTATCAATAATTACCTACTGAAAATAATATGCCGAGTATATATCAGAGTGATGTTGTTATTTCACCCTCTAATTTAGCCTCCTGGCCTAGGGTTCAATTGAGGGTGATTCTTTCATAATAGTTCGTGTTATTACTCTTATTATTATGATGATGAGAGAACATGTAATTATTATTCGAATCCGCTCAATTGTAATAGTTGCATAAATTGGAGATTTGAAGAACCCCCAAATGAGTATGCTTTCCAATGTTGTTTCCGGTAACCCAGCCTGTTATGTAAATTTTTCTTCCAACATCGGATGATATATTTTGTTTTTAATATAAATTAAAACAAAAGAACAATTTATAAAAAAATCATTTATATATATTTCCGTAAGTTTATAATTGATTTTCATATTGATACTATCAATAAAAAAATTTGTATTTTATGAATTTAATTCAACAACGATTACTATAGGCTGTTGTTTTACAAACATAGAATAAACATTGCATTTATTATGAGTAAAAACAATATTCCGGCCGCGTGGAGAACTTCTCTCATTGGTCAGCATAAAGAGTAATAATTTTTCATTTCATTTATTGAATAATAATAATTGAATATTGTAGCTCTTGTCCGAAATCGAACTTGAATTTGAATTATTTTTCATTTAGTCCATTTTAACTAATTCATTTTTTTTGCACGTATAAGAAAAATATTGATTTATAAAATATAAATAAATAACTGTACTAATTAAAATCGGTAAAAGCAAAGCTGTGGGTCTCCTTTTTTAAGCGCAAATTTCGTTGTCAAAGGGTTCCCCCGAACTACTCACCTCTCCCTCCCCTATTTTAGTTATTCGAGCGCTCCTAGGGGCAGCACTCAAGAAATATTGACCCGGGGATTTTAAAATATAATTTGATTCCGTCTAATCGATTTTTAATTAAAAGTGCAGTAGATCAATATTAATGTAATTATTAATATTATAATAATATAATAAATATTATTAATATTATTTACAATATTTTTATTAAATCAAACCACCTAATAGAACCGAATATGTGCAAACGACTCCGTTTCGGTTAATATATATTCAGTTCGGCTCGGTTGGTTTCATACGAACCCAACCGAGCGAACTTTAACCGAACCTCCAAAAGGTAAGCCCGGGCGGGGTGTATTTTGGACTCACATTTTTTTTTCTAATCAAACACACATTGAAAACCGAATCAGCCAATCGTCGGGCCGGGTGTGTTTGGGGTTCCCATTATTTCCTAATCAACCACACATTGAAAACCGAACAGCCAATCGTCGGATATAAATAATAGTGAAAAAAGCACCTTGGACTCTTGTATTTCAGTGAAGAAAAAAAATGAGGGCATCTGATTTTCGGTTCAGCAAAAAGTATTGCTGTATAAAAACAGTGTCAATTGAAAAAGTATGTTTAATGAGACTCCTTTTATATGAACTATATATTTTAAAATGAGGGATTTGAATTCCTGCTCTCTTTTATTTTAATACATATAAAAATAATGATTTATCGCCAAGTTGACATTCATTAGTTCAGCGCGACAAGGGGTAACTGTGCGCCACTGGTGGGGGAACATTGATGACAGCGAACCTGGCGGTGAGAAAACATAACTTCACTCAGACCCACAGCTTTGTCTGAGCCTTAAAATCTTCAAAATGTAGTCTGAATTTGAACTTTATTTATTACTGAAGGAGACAATAAAAGAGTGTGTCTTCTGCTGGAATTGTAAATTTTATTTATTTATAACGAGACTATAGTTTCGAGGGCTTTGCCCTCTTCATCAGTCTATTACAATGTATTCACAGGAATTAATTTATGAATGAAAGTTTTACATTTTCATGTGTTAAGGTTATAAATTACATAGAGTGGGCAAGTTAAGAATTGACAGTCAATTCTTAACTTGCCCACTCTATGTAATTTATAACCTTAACACATGAAAAATGTAAAACTTTCATTCATAAATTAATTCCTGTGAATACATTGTAATAGACTGATGAAGAGGGCAAAGCCCTCGAAACTATAGTCTCGTTATAAATAAATAAAATTTATAATTCCAGCAGAAGACACTACTCTTTATTGTCCTTCAATATATAAAAATTCTAGCTACTCTCGGCAAAAACTTTCAATTTATTTATTACGTTGGTGCGGCTGTATTTAGGCAGCCGAATGGGCACAGAAAAATGAAAGCTGCGTATGAGCTAGGCGAGTCCAGTCGTTGATGGAATCCTCCAGAGCTTATGGCATGAAGTAAGCCATCGAGTATGTATGAAAGGATACTTTTTATATAAACTTTAAATAGGTTTTAATAGGTTTTGTAAGGTATTAACCTATTTTTGAAAATAATACTTACTCTACTTTATTCTTTCTAATAAATGGATCTGCTTCGCTGGTGGTGTAACTCAGGGTGATTCTCTTTGTCTTAAATTGGTTCCTATGAATTTACTGATTTTAATTATAGTAAGGTAGAGAATAAAAAAAAGGTAGAGTTTACCATAAAAACATTAGAGTTTTTCCGATTTGCTGCCTCACATTTTATTAAAGTGATTTTGGTTTTTACTTTATCCAATGGAAAGCATGGGTAATGTATTGGAATCGTTCTCGCGCCAAACGCGACTTTAAAGTGTCCTCAGGTAAAGACTACGGAACCCATGATTCCTAACATAGTCACAAATTGTAGTATTCAATCAGGTTGAATTTTAGCACGTGACTGTTAAATTTCTTGTAAGATTGAACGTTAAATTACAAAAGTAAAAACAGAAATTAAAAGTACATGATAAGCAAAACAACATAAGTGAAAAGTACCTTCGCATGAAGTGATTAATTCACAACTAAAAACATAACAGAATACTATATTGTTTATATATACAAATTGTTATATAAGCTGTGAATGAACCACTTCAAGCGAAGGTACATATGCAAAGGAAAAAATAAAATAATCAGTAGAGATTGTGGTGTTGGTGCAAGGTGAAACATCTTTAATAAAGATAAGAGTAAATAAATATTTTATTTAATATGGATTTACTATGAGTTAAGGATACTGGGTCACTTATTTCACATTAAAATTAAAAAATTAAAAGATATAAAATTTTTTTTCTTTTTCAATATATATATTTCGGGCTATCAACCCATCTTCAGGAAATACAGAAAGTAACTAATTTAACTTATTGAATAACAGGCTATATATGTGTTTATTGAACAGAGAGACAGAATTTATAAAATTATTTTAAAAGGACACTTTCTCTTAAGCTATTGTTAAGAAAGAATATCAGGTTGACCTTTATTTACATAGGATTGTTTGGGTAAAAGGCAAGTTTGTAAGGTCGTTGACTTATGTCTCTGGGTTGGGGATGATTTTTTCATTTGGATATTAAAAGATCAACTATTATATTTGGTTTTACATCTAGTTGATTGTTGATAACCTTTTCATCATTCGACAAGGCATATTTTATTTCCGTGGATTCAAGAAGGTCCAATCTTAATCCTTTTCTTTCGAAATGAATAGGGGAGGGTTAGAAGGTGAAGGTACATGGTCTAAAGCATATAGATGATTAGCAAATGCGGAAGTGGAATCTGGATTTATGGGCTGGTTTCTTATTAATTGTCTGTGGGAAGCTAAATGTTCTTTATGCCGTTTTTTAAAAGATCGTCCAGTTTGGCCAATATAAATTGCCTCGCAATCGTTGCAATTTAATTTGTATACACCAGATCTATTTATTTTATCAATTTTGTCGAGTTTATTATTTATTAATTGGGAGGATAAATTATTTATATTATAAAGGGCTGGAGTGATACCATGCTTCTGGAGAATATTTGCTATTGGATAGGTTATATGTTTAGAAATAAAGGGGATTCTTTTATAGATTTTTTCGGATTCGATTGTGAGTGAATGTAATTGCGAAAGCGTGTGTTTTTTATTAATTTTGAAAAATAATTTTTTAATAATTTCCTTACTATATCCATTATTATGTGCTATATCATAAATGGTATCTAGTTCATTATTAAAATGTGTAATGCTAAGAGGGGTTAAGATTAATCTATTGATCATTGAATAAAAGGATGAAAATTTAGTATTTGTCGAATGGTTAGAAGAAAAGGGGATAATCGTGTCAGTGAAAGTCGGTTTTCTAAAAATATTAAATTCTAATTTTTGGTTGGTGATGGTTATAGTTAAATCTAAAAATGAAATAGTTTTATTGCCTATTTCTAATGTGAATTTAATATTTTTGTGGATTTGATTTAGATAATTACTAAGTAACTGGATCCCTCTAGTCGTACCCGACCAAACAACGAAAATATCATCAACATCATCTTCTCCAGAATTTGAAGGGCAATTATATGAGGGGTTAAAAGAAGACACATTACCATTTTTTCAAAATTGGATATATAAATTTCTGCGAGAAGGGGAACTTAACGGACTTGCCCATCGGTAAACCGGTAGAAAAAATAAAATATAATATTTAAAAAGAAAAAACCCTGAAAATATGAAACTAGTCCCTATCAAATAAAATTATATCATGATAGTAATATAATATCAGGCGGTGTGCTGTGGATGCGGCGCATCCCTACAATTTCAAACATTTAGAGCATTTTCATAATTATCTAAATAATGTCAACTTCACAATTTCAGGAGAATCTTTAAATTTTCAAATTATTATCCGTTATTTCAAATATTTCTATAAAAAACATTTTTTTGTTTTGAAAAGTATATTGTATCTCGAAATGAAATAAAATTGTTGCATAGTTTCAAGGGGCAATTAAAATAAATGATTTTTCAAAAAAGGACGCCGATAGAAGGTTTGAACTCCCTGCCTGGTATATCTTCCAGTTCAAGCAAGTCAAAGACAAGTTCAGACGAGTTTTAGTCGAATAAAAATTGTTTTCGCTGTGGAACTATTAAAATAGTAATAATACAAAAAAGGAATAAATATAGATAATTCGAGAATCTTTAGAATAATCCATTTCTAAAAGCTCTCAATATATAAGATCGAAAATAACTAAGAGTGCTTATAGACAAGTCATAGCTTGCTTATAGCAATAGAATTAGGAGAAATATAAGATTTTCTTATAGGACAGGCTGATTCATTGTGGAAGATGGTCGATTTCCATCTCAGGGACTGTGGCGTTTAAGTGACAAGAATTAATTTCTGACTCCTACCCTCACTCACACAAAGAAGTATCCATTTGGGACGAAGGTCCTAAAATATATATTTTTAAAAAATATAATGTTTAATTTGAAAAATAATGATCCTGTATTCGATGAAATTTGCAAAAAAAAAGCGAAGAGATTAAAAATAAAATTTCCAAAAAATGAATGGTACTTTTTGACACCATCCTCTGGTTGAAAAGTTACAAACCGCTACTCATATATGTATGTTTATTTATCTCAAGCAGAAAAAGAAATTAATAAATATTTTTCAAAACTAGGTGTGGTATTTAAAGTGGTATTTATTAGTGACTTTGGAATTTTTAATAACAAATTAATTTAAAAATTTCAAATAAAAGATACGATTTACACCGTCTGAGAAAACATATAGATACAATAAAAATAATAATAAAAAAACAATTTATAAGTTTACTTTAGGACCAGAGATGTGGACATGAGTTTTGGGCTAGATAAGTTTTCCAGATGGGAACGAACGAGAGCGATCCTGAAAAGATAATTAATGTTCAGATTGTTTTTGAAATATCATTTTTATAGAAAAAGAAATCGTTTCTAAAAGGCATCTGTAATAATATTTGTCAAAACAAAAGAATCGATACTTTCCCCAGTATGTCTTTAACAACAAATACAAAAGAATGTTCCATATCAAAAATATGTTATCCAAACAAAAGACTAAAGTCTAATGACGTATAAATATTCCCCCGGATAACTCAAGGAAAAAGTTATAAAGTCAATATTGTGATCGGCTGGGAAATGGTACCTAACGAGAGGAGGAGTTGGCGAAAATGAGGCTTCGATTAAAGTTTTTTTTGGCATAAACCTCCCTCAGGGCAAATTGAAAAATAATTGAAATTTTCTGTCAACCTCCCGCCTCTCTCAGGTATTTCGAAAAAGCTCTGGCTGGCTTGATTGATCTCGCTAAGCCGATCAAAGGTTAATTTCGGTTCTGGCCTTAGAAAATAAAGTTAACCACAGTGCCCGCCAAAAATAACTAAACATTTCAAATATTTATGTATTTCAGACAAAGCTCTGTATCTATTATAGGGTCCTTTTTACGCCAGCAATTTTTTTAATGCGTCACAGAATAAAATAGATACTAGAAATGTATTTGCGTTACACTATAATAATAATTTAACTTAAATAAGTACAAAATATTGAGAAAATTCATATAAATTCTAATATTAAACCAAAATTGGACATAAATTAAAAAATAATTTACATAATTTGTCTATAGAATGATCATTCATTAGTTATGCTCGAAAATTTATACTTATAAAATAAAATCCGAAAAATAAAAATTTTGAGTGTTGCTTTTTTAATATGAAAGATATTAATTTGCCGATGGTAATAGATTCAAATTTGACTCAGAAAATCATAGATCAAAGATGGTGTCATCTATTAAATCCGATGGAGTGGAATATTTTTATTTATATGTCAGAGGGGTTGTTTTTCACCCCCTCGGGAATCGAACCCGAGTGCCAGTAACAGCAATCCGGGCCACCTGGCTCACTGCGGGATACGAACCTTATATGCCAGAGAGGTTCGTATCCCGCAGGTGAGCCAGGTGGCCCGGATTGCTGTTACTGGCACTCGGGTTCGATTCCCGAGGGGGTGAAACAACCCCTCTGACATATAATTAAAAATATTCCACTCCATCGGATTTAATAGATGACACCATCTTTGATCTATGATTTTCTAGTTGCTTTTTTTTATACATATATATATTTTAAAGTGTTGTCTTTATTGTCGGGATGTGTACTTTTAAGTGAACTTGCAATGCCAATGATTGATAGACTACTGATTGTATTAAAGATTATGAGAGATTTCAAGTTGCCGATAGTAATAGATTTAAATTTTCTTAGAAAATCTTTAGAGAGTGTCATCTATTAGATCTGATGGAATGGATTATTTTTAATTATATGTCAGAAGGTTTGTTTTTCACCCCCTCGGGAATCGAACCCGAGGGCCAGTAATAGCAACCCGGGCCATTTGGTTACCCTGTGAGGTGCAAACCCATCTGACATATGTAAACGCGTTAAATATTTTACTCAAAGATTGTTATCTTCATTTGTAAAAGTTCGCGATCTAGTGATTCTAAATTTAAACACATAGCCATGCTATTAAGGTGGTTGAGTGTTTCGAATTTTGAAGAGATTCAAAATTCTAAGGGCAATGGAATGACTTCCCAAATTGAATATGAGAGATTTCAAGCCTTCTGACATATTTAAAAATAATCTATTCCATTGGATCTAATAGATGACACTCTCTAATGATTTTCTAAGTATTAACATATTGACTGCCACGATATTTTTTGAAAAAAATTACCCCGGGGCCACGCCATTTTTTTCAAAAAATTGTTAATAAGTTCAAAATATTATTTTTTGAGCAGGGCCAAAACCAATATACCAAAAGTTTCGCCAGAGGCCACGCTTCAAAACACTACAGTAAAATAGCATAGAATGTCCACCATATTTGTCCGACATGGCTTCAACTGAAATACAACGTGTCGCACATATATGGGTGACGTGGCGCTCAGTGATCAAAGTGGTGTCGCCCATATATGGTCGACGTGGCAGTAACAATGTGTTAAAGATTGGTAAGTCTTAGAATGTTCATTTTACTCATAGGAGTCATAGGACTGATAACCGGGACACACACATAAAAACAAGTTATTTTTATCCGAAAAACCACAAAATATGTCTAATATATTTGAAACCTGCAAATCTATTATCAGAGGTTAACGTTATAAAAAGATAATAATTATATATAATCGCGCGCCAATAGAACAGTGCCAAAGGAGCTTAACTTCGGATCGAGTTATTCGGGATCAAACCTCGACTTAGTCAGAACAATTTTCATCTTTTCAAAAATACAAGGCGCCGCAATTCAGGCAACAGGAAACCATCCCTGTTAGAAAGTTCCCCCGGGAAAATTACAATGGAGATGATACTCTCCATAGTAATCACTGACGCTGCGAACCGAGTATGGCCCTTGAAGAAAAAATATATAATCGTTGCCTTGAATGGTTGCAACTAATAAACCCAAATTTGACACAAAATTGTGTATCCATAAAAAACGTTTCTTCTTGTCAGTTTCAGCATAGGCTAAGTAAACAGAAACATTTCTGGAGAGCGTATTTACTAAGTATGAAAAAATTATTCTCTTTTTCTTCCAATTCTGTTTTCATCTCACAAACATCCCACTGAATATAACACACGTACAGTGATATTTCTAATAATATATATTTGTCCAAATAAGTGTGCTTTATTTATGTCATTGTCTTGTGACATTATGAGGAAAATCACGTTAAGAGTGCCATCTATTTGTTCTATATATATATATATATAGAATTAATAATTACATGTAATGGAATAGGGAATTCCCTTACTGGTATCTGGTGGCCGAAAGTTATCGGCGAAACAATTTCCATTCCCCCATAAGAGCAATGCATTTATTTCCCAGTTAACTAGCCACCCTGATTTTCCATTAGATTTGTCATTAGATTTCACTGTCAGCTAAAAGCAATGCAACGAGACTTTAAAAAATATTTTCATTTATCACTTGAAAATGTTAATTAGACGAGTTAGTTACTCAGCTATTAAATTTAATTAATTAGCCCCTGTGCATGTAGCACGTTTATTATAAAAGCGACTTTATAACTCGCAGGTATATTATTTAATTAGGATGTTCCTCTCTCCACTTTGGGTATAAATTCGTTTATAGCAAGAAGAGATTAAATAATAAATGTCGTTGTTTAAAGAATCGAAGCATTTCAAAGGAAGGACATTGTTTAGCACCCTCGGGCTCCTGGCTTCGCCTACAACCCACCAGAGCTTTAACTACATCTACATACTACCAGGTTTATTTTATATGCATCATTAAATCGAATTTTATGAAACTATTCGAATGTTTAGAGCGTATGATTTGAAAGAGGTGGCTCCTCATTGAAGTGATGTAAAAGCAACAGTAAAAAGAGAATTGCTACAAATAATCAAGGAGATTGGAATCCCTTTGCAAAATACTATTATATAAAACATAAAGTTGGCTTTTATAATGAGAAAAAATTATTATAGAGCACATAAAAGGCGATATATATGTATTTAAACGACTAGAATCTTATTTGATACCTAAAGAATGTTTATTATCTTCACACTAACGAGACGATAAAGAAAATGTTTTAGAATTAGTTAAATACCTATTGGCTAGCTTCTGCTTGAACTAAATTGTACCCAGATGGAGAGAGATTTTATTTTACGACCCTTAAATTTTTCAGACAGCTTTGGGCTATTAATTTTTTACAAAGCTAGTCCCAGTCATTCTGCTTGCTTATAACTGCAATACGGTGAGGTAGTCTGTACTGGAAGTTATTACCGTTAATATTAGCAGTAGAAAACTACTGCAATACTCCTCTATTCTTTCTCCTTAACATTTTAGTTATATGCAACAAAACTAGTTTAATTTTACTTAGAGAAAGCGGTGTAGGTTTTAGGTGAAACATGATATTAATTAATAAAGTAAAGGGTGTGTAGTTTCACAGTGAATGAAATAAAACTCAAAGAGGTTTATACAAACTCAATATATTTCGGATCATTAGTCATCATGGAGTTTACAGGTTAAAAACAGTTTTTAACCTGTAAACTCCTGATGATGGGCAATGGATCCGAAATATATTGAGTTTGTATAAACCTCTTTGAGTTTTATTTCATTCACTGTGAAACTACACACCCTTTACTTTATTAATTAAAACTAGTTTGATCAGCAAGGGCTATAACTAGGAAAAATAAAGGATCCAAAAATAAAATCTAACACGAAGAACATTTTGGCAACAGTAAACCACCTATATCAGACATTTTTGAAGAGATATTCTAATCAGAAAACACGACGTTTTCAACATCTAATTAAAAAGACGTTTTCAAATGCTTGACGTGTTTTTAAGACAATCGAATGAAAGAAGGGGCTTTCGAAGAAGTTACAGCTCTTATTAGCCTTGAGTGACCCTTATCTTACCGAAGAGAATGATCAAGCAAAAGAGTGAAGACGAAGTTGTCTGTACACCCGAGCCTTAAAGTTTGTAAATTGTAGTTATTCGATGTTTTAATATATCTTCACAAAGACTTAAAAACGACTAGAGAATTAGAAGCCGAAATCGTTTCGCATTCTAAATAGTTTTCTAATTAATATATTAAAGAATAATTAATATATCAAAGAGAGTTGTTTTAGACCGCGTCTCAGATGACAAATTCACTAGGTGATCTTATCCGCGTTTGGTAAAAGCGTCATGCGGGCTAATCGAAAAATGATGCTAGATCACACGTAGATGGATCATATCTTTTTCATTCTCTCATGGTCCAGACTCAAGATTCAGCAGACTCCAATAGCCTCAACCAACAGTAGTCTAGCGATATATATTTTGTTTAAAAACGCGGTCAAAAACAACTTTCTTTGATATATTAATTATTATTTAATATATTAATTAGGAAACTATTTAAATTCATTATTTTTTACACAGAAATATATAAATTCAGATATTATTATTACTTAATATCTGAAAAAATCATCCGCATTTGATTCGCGATTGAATCAATTATAGGAAACTCATGATTGTCTTGAATTCTGATTATAATATCTCCCTCAAAATGAATAATCTAGGGATCTAGGAGGTTTTAATCAAATCTTCTCTTTATAAACAACTTAGCGAATAAAATATTCAATCTAGAGTAGTGCCAAGATTTGAAATTATTGTCAATCAATCACTTAGAGCGTTTCCATTATTATTATAAATTAAAAAAAAAAAAAAAAAAAAAACAGGGCAAATCAGAGTCGTACTCGCATACTGAGTGATTCTTACATTGTCATTTTAAAATGAATTAAATTTAAAAAAATAAAAACAGGATATAATTCTAGTTTAATGAATATTCTTATAGCCAACTATAATAAATATTTGTTTATTTTTAATCCCAGAAAAAATTTGAACCTCTTTTTTAAAAGTAATTAAATCATTAGATTACAATTTTAAAACCATTTTATGATTTTTGAAAAATAAAAAACATTAATCTTACTACAGTTCATTCAAAAAGTTTGGCAAAGTGAAAAATTAAAGGAATAAGATTGATTATTATAGACAAAATGTATTAATTTTGTCAGCTATGATTTGTTTCTCCCTCTCTATTCTAATGATAATTAATTTAAATTACTGAGATTTTAAGACTATTTCATAGGAAATATAGTTATTTTTTATATGATTCTTCCAAAACTTAGTGACTTATGTAGAATTTAATTTTATAAATTTTGAGGCTTAATTTAGTCACAAAAAGAAATAGAGTAATTTCAGTTAATTAACACTATTTATTTCATATATATACTAGACAGTTTCGGTCACTACTGGTAGACCATCCAGAGTAGTATTGGAAAAACAAACAAATCTATGAAATAAATAGTGTTAATTAACTGAAATTATTCTATTTTTTAATTTGTGTGATTAAATAAACCCTAAAATTTATTAAATTAAATAACATAATTAATCTAAAATTTTGAGTATCTTTTTCTTTTGAAAATAGATAGAATTTTTTTCAAAAAAAAATCAACTCGAAGTGTATAACCAATGCATATTAAGAGAGAAGAATTTACATTTATAGGTAAAAAAAAATTCTCTAGTAATATCCTATATTCTGACCTAAAAAATGTAAATTCTTTCTCTCTTAAATAATATAGTTATAAAAGAGCATGCCGAGTCTTGAAAATTGTTCTCTTTTTCCTCCAATTTATTAAATAGATTCATTCTTGACATTTAACAATTAAGTTGCTGATGAAGTGGAAATAGATCGACGAAACGTTCAACTCTGATCAATTTTTGTTTTTGAAAAAAATATTTTATCCACATTCCTACGAATCTGCAATTAAAAATTACTTGTAAATTTTAAATTTGTGTATTCCTTAGTTTACTACTTAAAATACTTTGACAAATAGACATAAAGCAACATACTGTTTCACTTTAATACAGAACCCTAAAAACAAAAATGAGTTATCAGAAATTTATTTTTCTGTATCAAATTTAATAATAATCTGAATTAAGAACTTGTTCATTATTATTAATTAAATTTTTAATTTCTTAAATTTCCACCACCTGTTGAATGTTTTTTAATTTCTCAATTTCATTCAGTTTTTTTTTCTCTCTCTTTTTAAATATTAGCAAATTTGTCTTCTAATAAATTTACATAATTTATTTCTATATAAACCTCTATAGACAAACACGTTCACCAAATGAACATTCTTGTTCCATCATTTGTTTTTGCAGAGTATTGATTTTGATAATAGGCAACCACCCTGCTTGCCTCAACGAGAGTCAAAATTTACTTCATATTTATTTTTTATCTCCCCTGTTTGATTCTCATAAAATATTCTGTTACATTTATGAAGCAAACAAATGAGTTGTTTATTTTATTCATTATTATTATTATTATTATTTTTTATAAAGTAAATTCTGACAATTCAACAAATATTTATGAATATATAAATAAATATTCATATACCATTCTGATGAATGATTATATTTTTGTTTTTACTTGATATTTTTTTTTATTTGCAAATCCGTTAGGTACTCTATTCCTATTTGAATAGAGTTTTTCTATCAGAGCTTTATTTGCTCTTTGTTTTGTAGATTCATTAAAACTTTTTGTGTTGTTCGGATTTCCACTGTTAAAAAATAGTACAGGAATTGAAACGGTAATAACTAGAATTGTTAAAGGCTATCTTCCATTAAATACGAATAAAATTAAAATCAGATCACTTGGTAGATTTTACTAATAAAATATTTAGTAATCTAATTTTAATTTTTTTATATGACAAATTGAATTTTTTTTGATTTTCTTCATGTATAAACCGTAAGTTCAAGAAGAGCTTAGAAAACTCAAAATTTAAAAATCTCATTTCAGCTTCAGAAGTAGTTTTCTACTTCATAACAGCATCAATCTAACGTGATGTCTATAATTTTCTAAAAAAAAATTCTGTTCGCCGAGTCTAGCGAGTAAAATAAATGACCAGGGTATATTTTCAATGTACCAAGAAATAAAGTAAAGAAAATTTAAAAAATTTGCAGTTTTCTCTGTGAACTCCTGAAGATGGGCTCGTACCCCTAAATATATATAGTCATAACAAGCATCTTGTCTTTTATTGAAACCTACCTAGAATTTTTTTATTTTTTAAATTTAATTTTTTTTTTAATCTTTTAAATTTTCTTTGCTTTATTTAAATATGTTTCACCAAGAACCTACACCATTCTCCCTTAATTAAGGCTAGTTCTTTTGCGACAATCCACACAAAAAGTATTAGCCTCGTAACCACTCTAACGTATGAACGGTACTAAAATTTTAGGTTATGTTTTTTAACGTGACTGTACTTCTCACACTACTATATCCTCTTTATGAATGGATCGTTTCCAAGCGATTGTTCTTATATCCCCTCCATTAAAAATAATCGCCCAAATATGTTTTTTTTATTTTTTTATCAAAACTACGTGATAAATAATTTCAATTTTTTTTAAGTTACTCCGAATATATTATTCTAACAAATATTAATTTTCATCAAGATGGTGAAAGCCCTTCAATGAAAAAAAAAATAATGATTATTTTCCCACCCTTTCCCATCCTATCATATGGACAAAATTCCATTTTTAATTGAAATTATTTCATGTTTTGTTTGGCAAATCGTCTTCAAATTTTAACAGTGTGTTTATTGGGCTTTTAATGACTTATATTCCAATTTTCAAAGACTTCTTGAACTTTTGCATTTGTGAAAGGACTACCTTAACAAAACCCGGAAATAATGATTTTATAAATATTCTCACTATAACATGGGCTCTCTTTGAAAAAAATCTAAATCATTCCACTCTATTGCTGACGAAATATAAATTTATTCAAATAAAAAAAATTTGTAAATGGTAATAAATTTGTCCTGTGTTTGTTGGAATTAAACATATACCTATATATAATGAATTAATCTATCTATAATATAATTTATTTGTTAGAGACTATAACTTTTAAGGTGTGACATTCATCATCACTCTTTTCATTGGTTCATTTAGTTAAATTCGTAATGTTTTTAATAGTAAGCTGGTCACTTCACAAACGAAACAAAAATTCATATCCCTCTTTCAAAGAAATTATGGGCAGGTGCCTGATTTATATTCAATATATTTATTTATATAGAATATCTCATATATGTTATAATAGCAATATCTGAAAACAAATAAATCGCAAGATAACTAAATTCGAAACTTAAGCTATGCATTAGTAGAGGATTCGACAACAAGAGTTTAGCTTATCGCATTATAACTAAGAATATGAAGGCGGTATAATAAACGAAGCGTACACAACGTTTCTATATGGTTCTCCGCCCAAGAATAAACCGCTCCACATGTTGTTTAACTTCCATGATCTACGCATGAGGTTCTACCAACTTGGTAAGGTCGTTGGTTAATGTCTACTCTGTATATAGGTATGAACGTATAATGGTTGCATTTGCCTCTAGTGAAATGCTTTTAGTCTATTTGAATGGGATGGAAACAACGCAACTGGGATTGCATTCTTATCATCCCTCGCAAACAGATTCTAACTACTTACTAAATAATCACGTACAGGGAATTTTAATTGAATTTATTGTCGCATCTTGTTTCACTTGCCTTGGATTAGAAACTGTTATTGAATCAAATGATTATATTTTTCAACTGACATTAAATCATGAGCAGATATTAAATTAAATAAATAAAAATTAACCCTGGAACACCACCCATCAAAAAATATTTTATTTTACTAGCCTAGGCTACAGGTGTATCCCAATAACAAAGTCATTGAAAATAAAATTGTAACTATTATTATATACCAGGGGTGGCCACGGACCTTAACTTTGGGAGCCGCAAATTTATAAAACTGTTTCAAACCGAGCCACATTGTTTGGAGATTAATTAATGGTTTATTAAAAAAAAGAGTCATTTTTTTATTTTATAAAATATAAATGAACTAACATTTATTTTTTGCTCTACTTACTTATAACTTTACAAATTACAAATTAATTTAATTTTTGTATTATTATATTTTTAATTTAATTATTATACAGGGTGGGGCATAAAGATCTACCATATTTTGAAGAGATATAAAAAATGAAAAAAATTTAACTAGAAAAAAACTAAATATATTTTTGAAAATAAAATAAATGAAATTTTTTTAAAATTTATTTGAAACATTATCAGACAAAAAAGGGAGGGGGAGTCAAAAAAATTCATGCCCTTTTGACAAAACTCAACCAAATTTTGTATACATATTCTGTGGATCCCCAGAAGGCTAGAAATGCAAAAACTAACCAAATTTTGTATACATAGTTTGGTCGAAAGGGCTAGAATTTTCATTTTTGACCCTCCCCCCATTTTGGGTGGTTAATTTTTGCATTTCTATCCTTCTGGGGGTCCACAGAATATGTATACAAAATTTGGTTGATTTTGATTGAAAGGGCTAGAATTTTCATTTTTGACCATCCCCCCGTTTCGGGTGGTTAGTTTTGCATTTCTGGCCTTCTGGGGGTCCACAGAATATGTATACAAAATTTATCTAAGTTTGGTCAAAAGGGCTAGAATTTTCATTTTTGACCCCCCTCCCCTCCCATTTTGGGAGGTTATTTTTTGCATTTCTAGCCTTTTTGGGCCCCACAGAATATGTATACAAAATTTGGTTGAGTTTGGTCAAAAGGACTAGAATTTTCATTTTTGACCCCCCTTTTTTTGTCTGATATAGAAAACACATTAAAATAAAAAAAATTATTTTATGTTCTTTTCAAAAATATATTCAATTTTTTTCTAGTTAATTTTTTTCATTTTTTATACCTCTTCAAAATATGGTAGATCTTTATGCCCCACCCTGTACTTTTTAAAATCAGTATTATTCAAGAGGGTTCCAGAGCCGCACGAGATTGACTGAAGAGCCGCATGCGGCTCGCGAGCCACGTTGTTATATACTAAAAACATTTCTCGTGATAAATTTAAGCTCTAAGTAAATGAATTTTACAAACTTTGAGTCACTTTGAGCACTCAGGGCAAACTTTGGATTGATGATCTAAACCAGTGTTTTTCAACATTTTTCATAACGTGACCCCCTTAGTATTAAAAAAAATTTCGCGACCCCCTACCCTCCTCTGTTTGTAACCTGTATTTTATTATGTTACAAATATCAAATCCTTACAACATTTTTATGAATTTTTATATTTAGATATCTGCTAATGACAATTGAGTACCTATAACAGACATATTTTTCTTCGATTAGTTTTCGTCCACTCAGTCTTTTGTTGGAGAAGTGGGGTCTGAGATAAACATCAAAGCATATATAATTACCTGGTATAGAAATTGTCTTGCAGAATTTGAATGAAGAATTGTGTCATTATTTCTCCGTGCAAGAACTATCAGAGAACACTGGGCAAAGGTAGATCATAAATCTGTTTTTAAATGCAGCGGATCAGGCAAGCTTGGGAACCAACTTAAAAGAAAATCTGCTGGAATTATCTGCCAATGGAATGTTGCACTTAGAATTCAAGTCTGACAATTTGGATACCTTTGGGTTAAAAAGGCTTCGCGAGCCCCTTATAGAGGCTTCGCGACCCACAGGTTGAAAAACACTGCTCTAAACATATGAATTTATTACACTTTTTAAATGAAATCCGGGATTTGAGATCTTTTTTTCTGAGACAGAATGAACATCTGCTAGACGATGGTATTGGAATATTGGGTTCTGGCTCCAAGTTTAATATTCTCTCGATATCGGCTCGGAGTTCGGCGGATAAAGTAGGTATTTGTAAATTATAAATTAATCACACTAATAAAGTAAAGAAAATTAAAGAAATTAAAAAAAATAATATTCTAGGTAGGTTTCCCAAAAATAAAAGACAAGATGCTTATTTGTTAAGGAAAAATATTTTTGACAATTTTAAATGCCCATACAATTCAATTTATCTTCAGTCTATTTCTACATATATGTACTTCTACTTTATTTTTTTTTATTTTTTTACTACTACATTTTTCTTACGAATTTCCGGGGTTTTTCGGTTTATAATGAAATCTTATATAGTAAACATCCGAAAAACATACATTCTACATTGAAGTCAATTATTTTGTCAAAATATCTGTAAACTTGTGAATCCGTGTGTTACCAAATTTTGTATACGCTCTAAGTAAAAACTCAATGAAAGTATCAAAACTAATTTTATATTTAGATATTTCATATTGAGACTAAGCACGGATTAAATTTTTGTTGAAATCGGGCCAAAAATTAGGGGAAGGGTTTAAAAAATGTGAACTCCTTGTCCAATTTGGACCAAATTTTGCACAGGTATTTTTCAGGATATTGTAAAACGATTCTGGTAAAAATATTTGCAATTTGATTTTTTTTTAATTTTAATATATGAGAGGGGGGTATAAACAAGGGTATAGCAAAATCATGAGAGGGCTACACCATATATTTTCTCTTTTTTATGGATTTTGCAAAGTCTTTTATACAAACAAATAATATGTTTTAAAAACAATTTTATTTGTAAATAATTAAGGGAATAATGGGCACAAATAACGACTTAATTATTCATTTTACTTTACCATACAGGATTATGGTCAAGTATTGTATTCGTGAATGAAAAAAAGTGTTTTTTTGCTTCTTTTTTCAAAATATCTCAACAACGGCTGAAACTATTTTGATTCAAAAAATTGGACCAAACTATGGCATTTTGGACTACAAAAAAGCCCTAATTAATAAATAAGTGAACATCGAAAAATTTATATTTCGAGATAATAACTGTTTTATCAAAATGTCTATTAGTACGTTAGTCTGTACGATCGCTATCAAATTTTTGTGGACGCACTAGATCACAAACTAGTGTGATGTCAAAACAAAGTTTTGGTGGGTTTTAAAAATTAAAATTATAATATTTTCTAACTAAAAAAAACAAGAAAAATGAAATAAACTATAAAATGAACTTATAATGAGGAAAAGATTATTATTTTTTTGGGAAGCCAAAATGGGGGGGGATTGTAGGGTCAAAAAATGAAGACCTAGGCCCTTGAACCAAACAAAAATGAATTAAAATCCAATTAGAAAATTTTGTCAAAGTTATAAATTTTTTCTTTATTTTGATTTATAATTGTTTTTAGAAGAGGCCTCGTTGTGAATACATTTAGTTTTTGATTAAAGAAAGATTTTCAAGCTTTTGGTGCGTGATTTATAGAAAGGTGTTGAATTATTATAAATTAATTAAAATTTTCAAATCTTTTTCACAATGTTTCGGATATAGCTATATCATAATTTATCTTCAAAACTAGAAATAAAACTTTAATTAATTTTCTTGTTTTCCTCCCCATGAACGGGGTTAGATCCAAATTACTATTCTTGGTCATAGAAATGATAGTATAAAACAATATCCATTTGACGATCATAAAAAATATCCTTGTATCTCATTTTGAATTTCCTTCGGGAAATAATATATTTTCTGATTCAACATCAAGAAAGGGTCTTTTCAATTTAAAAAACGAAAAAAAAATGTAAACCTTTTGAGTATTCAAGATTTGACTTGACGTCTTAATTAACACAGTCATTGTAAATTAAAGACGGCGGGGGGTGAAAGTAAAGTCGAATTAAAAAACCCCCACTAAGACGCACCCTTTTCATGAACAGTTGCTGTTAGCCTTTAATTAAAAGGATAGAAAAAGCATTCGAAAATACGAGCAGGGGAAAATGAAAAACAAAAAGATTTTTTCCCCTGTTTTTTTTTAATAAATAAAAAAGCCGGTCTTTTATTCCGACCGAATGATGCGAGTGAATGATAGTTAAATAGCGAATTGTCAATATATCGAAAGGATGATAGCTAACAATTAACTAAACTCGAAACCAAAGGGAAGAAGACGTATTGGTTTGGTAATTGCGAGATACGTTCTCCATTTATTTCAATAACTGATAAAAAAAGCTGCTAATAAAGGGGACTTTCCATTTCCAAACAAACTAATCATCCCCAGGGGAAATGATAATAATACAAATTATTTTGCAAATTCATCGTCAAAAAATGTAAATAGACGTATTGAATATTTAAACTTCAATAACTTTTATTTTATTTTTTAATAGATGAATTGTCAATCTATTATGATAAATTTGCCCTGTCATGTCTCTAATATCTTATTTCATAAATTTATAAAATAAATTCATTTGATGTTATTGACAAACATAATAATTTTGTTTGATTGTGTGGTTGAACAGGTATGAATGTTAAGAACAATTATTATTATTAGTAATGAAGCTGTTGAAGCTTTTATTTTTGTGATTAATTTGATTAAAGTTTAAATTTTTATTTAAATCACACATGATTAATTTATAATTATTTATTGAAACAAATAATTACAATTTTAATACAACGTTTCGATCGACTTATTCTGCGATCGTTCTCAAGTATGAGCACCCACTCCGATTATAGGTTAACTGAGCCAACCATGTTTATCTGGGCTCAAAGCACAAATATACCGACGGCATCAGCGCCCCCTGTCGGATTGAGCATTACATGTTTTTAAAGATTATAAAAAGCAAAAAAATTATATTGACAAATCAAATGATAATAATAGCAATAATAGTACATAACAATTAATTCACTTATCAAGAATGTTATAGTTTACATCGTTGGATTTTTTAATATAAGGTACATTTTGTATATTAACATATTTTTACATCGCAGAATAAGTCGATCGAAAGGTATTAAAATTGCAATTATTTGTTTCAATAAATAATTATAAATTGAACATGTGTGATTTAAATAAAAATTTAAACTTTAACAATTATTATTATTGTTCAGTTCCATAATCAGTATTAGATATAACATTTTTTTGAAGTGAAACTTCTTTAGCGACGTATCTGTTTGATTTGTTTCAATAAAGGGGAAATGGCTCAATGGAGGGGAAATAATTTTTTAAAACCCCCTAATATTTCATGACAACTAAAATTTATTAAAATTAGGAAATTTAAATTATTGTTTTCAAACCCACTAATATTTCATGACAAATAATATTTATTAAAAATAGGAATTTTAAATTATTTCAATAACATCTACGGCTAAAGAAATTTCACTTCCTCCGTGAGCTTATGTGGATGAGGGTCACACATATTTTTTTTTAATCAGTTGAAAGTGGTCTGTCGGGTTCTATTGCTACTCTAAACAAATATTGGTGTTATATAAGTAAATTTATTCTGATTGTTATATATTCCAATGCACTCTAATGGCAAGAGAAAATTGAATTAAAGCTACAATAAATTAGCGAAACGTTTACGATTGGACGTATGATTTAACACAGAGTTTAATTGTTTCATTTTTTCATTTGATTTGTTATATTTGATAGTTAAGAACAATATGTTAAAGGTGTATAATATATAGATATCAGTGGCGTGCTGTCCATAAATCCTGTGGATGCGGCCATTCTCTAAAATTTCAAACATTTAGAATATTTTTAACCGACTTCAAAAAAAGGACGAGGTTATGAATTCATCGGAATGATTTTTTTTCATAAATATATGAGGTCGACTTCAAAATTTCAGGAGGATCTTTAAATTTTCAAATTATTATCCGTTATTTCAAATATTTCTATAAAAAACATTTTTTGTTTTGACAAGTATATAGATTGGTTCTCGAAATAAAATAAAATTGTTGCATAGTTTCAAGGGGCAATTACAATAAATGATTTTCACAAAAGGGTGCTGTTAGAAGGTCTGAAGTCTCTGCCTGCTAGATATATCTTCAGTTCAAGCAGGTCAAAGGCAAGTCCAGACGAGTTTGGTCGAATAAAAATGGTTCTCGCTGAGGAACTATTAATAATTCAAAAAAGCAATAAATAAAATGATTCGGGAATCTTTGGACTAATCCATTTATAAGGACTCTCAATACATAAGATCGGAAATAACTAAGAATGCTATAGACAAGTCCTAGTTTGCTTATAGCAATAAAATTAGAGAAATTTTGAATTTTCTTATAGAACAGGCTGATTCATTATGGAAGATTGTCGATTTCTATCTCGGGGACTTGTGGAGCTTAAGTCACAAGATTTAATTCTGACTCCTACCCTCCTCAAGCAAAGCAGTATATATCCGTTTGGGGCGAAGATCCCAAAATATATTTTCAAAAAATCTAATATTAAATTTGAAAAATATCGAAAATGATGCCTTATTCAATGAAATTTCGCTAAAGCAAGAAGATACCATTTGCTTTCGATTTTGACCAAGGTGAAAAATAAAGGGCTCTTTAATCTGACATCGTCGTATTTAGTATCAAGAACTTAATGGACTCAATAGACTACATAAACAAAACAAACGAAGTACATTAGTAATAAAGTAATGAAAATTAAAAAAAAAATTAAAATTTTTTAAAGATTCTAAGTATATTTCACAGAAATAAAAGACAAGCTTGCTTATAAGCATGACTGTATATAATATATCGTATATTACGGGGTACTAGCGCATCTTCAGGAGTTCCAAGATATACTTCTCAGCCCCTTGTCTTTTATAGTACCATATTTCTGTGAAATCTACCTAGAATTATTATATTTCTAAATTTTTTAAATGTAATAGAATAATCAGAAATTGGACAAAAATTAAAAACACAGAGTTTTTATTAAATGGGCCACGGAGGAAGTCAAAATAAATTGACGAAACGTCTGGCCCATTTAATAAAACTCGGTGTTTTTAATTTTTTGCCCAATTCCCTGATATTCCTGTTACACATTATTATGGACGTATATGATACAACATTTTTCAATTTTTTTTTTTTAAATTCATTACTTTATTAAAATATGTTTCACCAAGAACCTACACCATTCTCCCTTATCGAATTACATTAGCATCAAATACAATATTTTTATCAAAATAAAAAAAAAAAAAAAAAATAAAAAAAATTTAAAAATCACAAGAACAGCCGATTTGATATTAAAAAATTTGATAATGCACTTTTATTCAATAAGTGCTAAGTTAATTTCTAATTTTTTATAATTTTTCTCATTAATATCTCAAAGAATAATTGATACATCAATGAGAATTGTTTTTGGCCGCGCTTATTTGAAAAAGATATTTATCGCGAGACTACTGCGGATTACGCTATTGGAGTCTGCGGAGTCTTAAGTCTGGACCAAGAGAGAAAAAGATGTGATCCACTTAGCTACAATCCAACGTCATTTCGCGTATAGCCCGCTAGACATTCGGATGGATCATCAAGTGAATTTGAAATCTCAGATGTTATATATTTAATCTCCCAGTCCAGAGCGCTTGATCTATTAGCATGTATGTTAGATGGGGCTATACGCGAAATGACGTTGGATTGTAGCTAAGTGGATCACATCTTTTTCTCTCTTGGTCCAGACTTAAGACTCCGCAGACTCCAATAGCGTAATCCGCAGTGGTCTCGCGATAAATATCTTTTTCAAATAAGTACGGTCAAAAATAATTCTCGTTGATGTATCAATTATTCTTTGATATATTAATGAGAAAAATTATAAAAATTTATTTAATATCATTATTTCAAGTTAGAAATATATAAGTTCAGATATTATTTTTCACTCAATATTTGACAAAAATTCCCTACATTTCATTCGCGATTGAATCAAATGTAGAAAACATTCGATTAAGTTAATTTCTGAAATTAGTTCAGCTACCCAAAATCGTCCTGAAATTACCTAATTCTTTTACTGGTTTACTATTTCTTTTGGTCTGATGGTCTTCTTGCTGCACATTTATAGGCCTCTCATACTTGTCTGAGACTATTATATTTCAATAAAATAAATACTCTTCATGTCAAACAAATCAATAAATAAAAAAAATCAGTCCCAATCAACATTTCGAAAGGATTTCGCAAAGCGAACAAACGTATGGTTCAGATGATAAGGAATTAATTCGATAAACAAAGGAGAGGGATTTGGAACCGTGGAGAGATCAACTTGTGAACCGTCGGGTGGAAATAAAACATCCACCGGTGCTGATATCATTTATTTTCATATTTCGCTTTCTCTATTTAGGATTAGAGAAAGGATGATTTATTTGTATCTCTGCTCCTTTATTTCTCTTCTCGCTTTTGCAATACGAAAGGTTTAATTGAGAACCCGGCAGAGTTGGATTACAAATTATTATTTATTCAATAAAAAGAGAGGAGTTCAAAATTGAACAGAATATTTAAATATATTGAATAATGTCTCCTTTACTCCTCGAAAGCAGATTAAATCAATTGGTGTGTGCATAACATGACTTTCACTTAAAACTCTGCCTTGGTTGAAATAATCCGATCATATTTCCATTTTCAAATTAGTCTTCTCAGAGTTTCAATCGATATAAAAAAAACACCAAAACCTTACCATACTGTTACTGGTTGATTCCTAACTTAACATTCAAATTTCTATATTCTGTGACATATTGATACAGAAATCTATCAGTTCCAATGAGTTTTGCCTATTCAAAAATACAAAACTTATTCCAATTCTCTAAATTCAGTTTGTAGAGATAGATTTTGTTAAGGGATAATGGTGTAGGTTTTTGGTGAAACATCTATATATATAAAATTAAGGTTTTGTCTGTACATTGCTCCAAATCACGCCAAATTTTGGTTGCACACGTTTCAAGCAAAGTTATGAACGAAAACACCCTCAACAAAATTATTGTCTGTATGTCTGTCTGTCTGTCTGTTTCAGTCCGAAAATTTGCTCACGATTCACGTAAAAACGGCTGAAGGGATTATTTTGAAATTTCATATTTACATCAGATGTCTTCTAACTTACGTTTTTAACTATATAACATTTTGATATTTTGACCCCAGAAGGGGGTTTGGGGGTGTGCACGAATGAAAATGATCAAATAACTCCTAAACTATTAACTCTACGGCAAATTTTATAATGAGCAAAGTTGTAGGGGATGTCATTTCTGACAACTTTTGTTTAAAAAAATTTCCCCAAAAACCCACCCAAAAAAGGGGGGGTGAAAAAATGTAAATTCTTGCCCTTGGAGCAAACTCAACCAAATTTTGTATACATACTCTCTGGGCCTCTAGGGAGCTAGAAATGCAAAAACTAACCACCCAAAATGGGGGGGAGGGTCAAAAAATAAAAATTCTTTCTCTTGGGCCAAACTCAACCAAATTTTGTATACATAATCTGTGGGTCACTAGAAGGCTAGAAATGCAAAAACTGGGTGGGATGGGAGTATGGTGGGGGTGCGGGGGTGGTGCGGGGTGGAGTCCCGGGGGCATAGCGGGGGTGGGGTCCAGGGGATAGGCGGGGGGTGGTGCGCAGGGTTGGAGGGCACGGGATGGGTGGGGTGCGGGCGGTGGTGTGGGGTTGGGGGTTGGGAACGGGTGCATGGTGCGGGGTGGGGGGTTATGGATGGTTTGGGGGGGTTAGTGGGTTAGGGTGTGGAATGGAGTGTTGGGGTGGTGGTGTGGGGGCGGGGGTTGGGCATGGTGCAGGGGGGTGGTGGGTGGGAGTGAGGGGTGGGTGGGGTTCGAGGGCTGGGGGTCCAGGGGGCGTGCCTTCTGGCTAGCAAGAGGGCCGCCGAAGGCTAGTATTAAATAAAGTAAAGAAAAAAAATTTTGGAACTTTTTAAAAAAATTTTGAATATTAAATACTAGGTAGGTTTCACATAAATAAAATATCAGATGCTTGTTTAGCACGACCCAATATATATTTCGGAGTATAAGCCCATTTTCAGGAGTTCACAAAGGACACTCTTTACTTTATTGTAGATATAGGTTTTTTACTTCAAATTCGGACTTTTCTATATCAAATTCAGGATTTTAAAAATCAAAATCAGACTTTTTCAAATCAAATTCAGAATTTATTGAAGGAGACAATAAAAGAATGTGTCTTCTTCTTGATTCACAAAAATTAATGTATGAATGGAAAGTGAGCTTGAATGAGTGTTTCAATTTATTCACAATTTATTAATAAACAGTTGATAAAATAGAAAAAAGTTCTAGTTAAGAAAAAGTTCGGAAACATTTTCAGGTAAAAAGCTAAAATTTGGTGCATTGTAAGATATTTGCGTACCAATTTTCAGCTCGTTAACTAAAGCTATTCTAAAATGACAATTTATATTCTCGGGAAAGATTTTCAGGTAAAAAGCTAAAATTTCGAGCATTGTTAGATTTTTCATACCAATTTTCATCTCATCAACTAAAACGTTTCAAGATTAGCATTTTGTACTCTCCAGAAAAATGTTTTTAGGTAAAAGGTTAAAATTTGGAGACATTCTAAGATATTTGCGTACCAATTTTCAGCTCATTCAACTAAAACGTTTCAAGATTGGCATTTTGTACTCTCAGGAAACGTTTTCAGGTAAAAAGCTAAAATTTGGTGCATTCTAAGATATTTGCGTACCAATTTTCATCTCATTAACTAAAACCTTTCAAGATTAGCATTTTGTACTCTCAGGAAACGTTTTCAGGTAAAAAGCTATAATTTAATATGTAAAATATGCATGGTTTTATAGAAATTCTGAATTTGATTTGAAAAAGTCTGATTTTGATTTTTAAAATCCTGAATTTGATATGGAAAAGTCCGAATTTGAAGTTAAAAACCTATATATCTTAAGGGCATCAAATACTATTCCTTTTGGAGTTATTCGATTAATTAATAAGGTCTCGTTTTACTCTTGAACGGAGTCCTTTAAAGCAGCGCTTCTTCACCTTTTTCATTCATTGGCTGAGAAATGTTTCGCGATCCCAGATTATATGTATATATGGTGGTTATATGAAATTAATGAACATTTTTACTATTAATCAAGTAAATATTTGTTAAGCATACCTACTACATATAATAATTTTATAATTTATTAAAACTATACATATTAAATTTGAATATTAATAATCATCTAATTACAAAAGAGCTTAGAGCATCTTGGTATTTTGATTTTATGATGCTGATCTTATTAATGCTGAGAACGTCACTTCGCAATAATATGTACAAAATGGTGAAAGTATATTTAAGGCCATTTCAGAAATTGTTGAAAATTCTGCCCTAATCCTAAGTCAAAATGCATAATGATATACCTTAAATTCATTAAACTTTAATTTGTTTGAATTAATTTTTGGCCCCTGCACATTATAATTTATTCATTGTTATTGTCGTTTTATGTTTCGCGACCCCAAAATTTATTTGCGAGACCCAAAATGGGGTTATGGCCCATAGTTTAAGAAGCACTGTTTTAAAGCATACTGTTGATTGATGGTAGTGTTGGCAAATACAAGAATTACTACTATTTGTAAAATGTGTGAAATTCCAAAGGTTTAGAAAAGAAGCCCCCAGACACTCCAGCAAACCTTTTAATCGAAGTAAATAAAAAAAAATATATTTTCAGGAACATGTATTTTCTATTACCTCAAGTTTGGTAGCTTGGAGGGAATCACCCTTAGAATTCAACAATTTGGGTGTAGAATCGCAAAGCACATATACGTACTAGGTCAATAGAAGATTCGAAACACCACTCACCCACAAAGTTTTCCATTTACATTTAGGTAAATACGATTATTGTATAATGACCTGAGTCTTTTGAAAAAAGTTTTCCTTTTTCTCGATTTTCTAATTTACATTCTTGAGAACATAATGTTCATTTGGCCTGTCTAGCGTTTCTATCCCGGGATTTCTTGTTCCCGGTTTCCCAGGAAATCCGCAAAAATAACTATTCCCGATTTTTCCGAGAAAAAAAAGTCAATTCTTGGGATAATTTATAATATTTATCATCATATAAATGAAAAATAAATATTCCAAAACTACTTGTTTTATTTAAAAATATTTGAATTCGTGATTGCGCAGCACAAATATTTGAAAAAGTGTGTGTTTGTTTGTGTCTTTACTCTTTATATTTTAAAAAGTTACAACAATAATAAATTTGAAGTTTAAATAATTAAAAGATTGCAGTTTCTTTGTGAATTAATATAAGTTTAATTTAATTTCAATAGAACTTACTTATTAATTCACTGATATAAAATATTAAAATTAAAGGGTTAATAAAGAAAAATAAATTGGAGATTTTATTAAAATACTATATTAAAAGAATTTAATTTATTTAAAGCCAGTGGAAAATTAACAAAAAATTTGAAAATGCTCTTTGCATTAAACCAACCTCAGTGGAAAGTGAAAGAGTATTTCGACTGCTGGCCTTTTTGTCCCCAAAATTAGGACACGACTCAACAACAATTCGGTTAATGCACTAGTTTGTCTCAAAACTCATTTTTAAGAATCCTTCTGAAAAATAACTTTTTTAGTAATTAAGTTTTTTGTTTTAATGAAAAAAATAAATGAATATTTTAAATTAATAAATTTATTTTGATTAGTCACTATTAAAACCCGGTTTTCCCGGCATCCCAGGAATATCTTCGAATTAGTCTCGTTTCCCGAGAATTATTATTTACCGGAAAATGAGAAACCCTAGTCCTACCAATTCAGATTTAAAAATGTTTCAAGAAAATACAATTCTATTGTGTTCAATTATCTTTAAAATTTAATTTCCAGAATTAATTAATTCTTATATTATATTTGTAAATTTACTTAAATTTTATCATTTTAAATATTTACCCTTGTTTGCCTTTTCGAATTTACCTTTTTCTTATTTATACTAGCCATCCGGGCTATTCTCTCAGTTTTATTTTATAATATTTTTAATGCTTTTTATTTTGAATATGAAAAGTAAACAGAGGTGTTTTATTTTAAAGAGCATTTTTTCTCTTCTTAAAAACCTAACGTCATTTCACCGTGAAATGCTCTCTCTCTCTCTCTCCTAAAGCGGCTTTTAAGTCATAATTCTTTCAATGGTTTCAATATTAAAAAAGTTTTACTAACATAAATTTATTATAATTACCATCATAAATATATTCTAAAAGAGGATACATTTGTACCTGATATAAAAAGTAGATTAAAAAAAGAGGTTAGATAGTGCAGGCTGGATTAAGGGGTAGTTAGTTTAAATTTGAAGTATTTCAGTTCCAATTCGTTCCGTCCATAAATCATATCAATAGATAGTTAAAAGTTTCGCCAATAACCAGCCTCTTAGGAAAGTTTTAATGGTAGCATTTCTGAAAGCCGATGGCTCTTTTATATCACGAATATTATATCAGAAATAGAGTTCTAGCAAAGAAGCCTGTCTACTTGTTCGCTAAGCTCTTTATAGATTGTTCAACTTGAGTTAGTAGTAGGAAATGTTTTTGTCTAATTAAGAGTAGAATTAAATATTTCGACGTTTAATGGGATTTAGTTGTATGTACGAGTATAATGTGAAAGTTATAAGTCTTAAAAGAGAAGATGACACAATGTGACATGAGCATTTTAACATTTTTAGTTTCGTATAGGAAGACTTAACGTGTGGTTTCACAAAAATAAAATAAAATTGGTTTTTTAACATATTTTAATTTTTTGAAACCAGGCTTCTTAAATATTTCTACAATTTGTATATTAATGCAAGTTGTGTTATGAACAAAATAACGTAGGATGAGACGTTCAACTTCGATATTCGAAAATGTTAATATTTCAGAAGAAGCAACTCAGATTTTAATAATTGTTTTTTTTTTTTTTTTTTTTTTTTAAGTAAATAACTTTTTAAAACCCAAATTTAGAGAAAGAAATACTACTAAATTGGTAGTGTGCTTCTGTCTACAATAATGGATGCTGATTCGAAACCGGTCGGTTCATTAAATTTATGTTCCTTTTTTTTCAAAATATTTAAGAAAATTTATGAAATCGTAATTATTAAGATAAAAAATAAATTTGCAACGAAATTTTCTCTGGAGAGAGACGGACTGGTAGAGCTTTTAATTGAATGTAATGGAAGGCAGCCCAGAGGGCTTGTAGACCCTGAAGAAGGAGGGAAGAATCCTCAGAAACGTCCCTAGTAACACAATGTTTCAAACTATATAGTATCTTATCTATATAGTGCCTATATAGATTTCGAAAATCTCTATCGGCTCTATATAGTTACTATATAGCTGAAACATTGTGCTACTAGGGGTCGGTTTGAAAGGAAAGGAGGAAGGATTCCAATAAATTACACCTTATTTGATATGTGTTAATTTTTTCTTTCCTCACTATCCCTGGGCTGCCTTCCATTACATTCAATAAAAAATGAACTTTTCAATAATTTATTAGTTTATTATAAGAAATTATTAGTAGGTCGATTCTAACCTTACCTGGCTGCGATAGTTCACCTCACTAAATAGAAAATTGGAGGAGAGCATACCGAGTTGTGAAATAATTATCACTTTCTTTAGCTATTCCGTGATTTCATTTAAACGGTTACTGTCTTAGGATCCTGAATAAGTTATCAAGTTATCATAATGGAGGAGAAACCATTTTTGATAAAAAATGAAATAATAATAATTTATTTTACACGAAAGGCTGTAAGAAATCATAAAAAATATTTGAATAAATTGTATTAAGTTGAGGTGGAAAAATATTTGGTAAAAAAAAAAAATTATTTCGACTCAAAAGGTTGTAAACATAATAAAAAAATTGTAAAATTTGAATAAATTTTAACAAGTTCAAAATAAGGGTGGAAAAATGATTGGTAAAAAAAATAGATTATTTTGACTCAAAAGGTTGTAAAAATAATTTAAAAATTGTAAAATTTGTATAAATTTTAACAAGTTCAAAATAGGGGTGGAAAAATGATTGGTAAAAAAAATAGTTTATTTTGACTCAAAAGGTTGTAAAAATAAATTAAAAATTGTAAAATTTGTATAAATTTTAAAAAGTCCAAAATAGGGGTAGAAAAATGATTGCTAAAAAATATAGTTTATTTTGACTCAAAAGGTTGTAAAAATAATTTAAAAATTGTAAAATTTGTATAAATTTTAACAAGTTCAAAATAGGGGTGGAAAAATGATTGGTAAAAAAATAGTTTATTTTGATTCAAAAGGTTGTAAAAATAATTTAAAAATTGTAAAATTTGTATAAATTTTAACAAGTCCAAAATAGGGGTAAAAAAATGATTGCTAAAAAATATAGTTTATTTTGACTCAAAAGGTTGTAAAAATAATTTAAAAATTGTAAAATTTGTATAAATTTTAACAAGTTCAAAATAGGGGTGGAAAAATGATTGGTAAAAAAATAGTTTATTTTGACTCAAAAGGTTGTAAAAATAATTTAAAAATTGTAAAATTTGTATAAATTTTAACAAGTTCAAAATAGGGGTGGAAAAATGATTGGTAAAAAAAATAGTTTATTTTGACTCAAAAGGTTGTAAAAATAATTTAAAAAATTGTAAAATTTGTATAAATTTTAACAAGTTCAAAATAGGGGTGCAAAAATGATTTGTAAAAAAAATAGTTTATTTTGACTCAAAAGGTTGTAAAAAATAATAAAAAAAATAGTAAAATTTGAAGAAATAGGGGTGGAAAAAATTTTTGATTGAAAAATTATAATTTTATCTTGAAAAGGTAAATATTAGCCCTAAAGAATGGATAGTGGTTGATTTGTAATGAATTTAGGGTAAGAATTTGAATAGCTTCTGGAATGATCTCGATGTTGCCTCCAAGAGAGACCAACACGGAATGACGTCTCCTGGCCAACTCGCTTCACCTATATAGATAGGGACAAGGGGAAGAATGGAGGGAAACTTTTTAACCAAACATTCTCACTAAACGGTTTAAGCTAGAAATATGAAACTTGGTACAAAGGTGGACTATATTAGCACCAACTTATGTACCGAATTTCAGCTTCTTAGCTATATCGGTTCATAAAAAAAATCGGATTTTTTTTACATTATTAATTTATCCCTCAAGTTTTGAAGCTAGAAAGTACAAACTCTAACAGTTAGGGATGTTTTACTTCCCCGTGAGCTTATTTTTTCTTTCTATCCACATTAGATAAGGAAATAGTTTCTGAGTTCTGTGAACAATAATGAATGTACTGATGAATTTAAATTAAAGATGTCAAATTAGAGGTAGATATGGAGGTTGCAACTATAGTTTTCTGTGTGACACTTGGATGTAATTTGTTCCTTATGTGCGTTTGTATTTTGCAGACTGAAGATGGCTTGGGGTACAAGCTGAAACGTTTCTTTTTTGAATAAAAATGAATAATAGACAATTTTTGTTTATTTATGCTTGAGGAATAACAGCTACCTTTATGCTTCACAATATCTTCAAATATTATTGGATAAAAAAAAAATGAAAATGTTTCACCAACTACCAACACCAAATTCCTTAAAAACTATCTTCACATATTTCCTTTTGGAAGTCGTTTCTCTGAATTATAGCCATTTTAGTACTTCTATACATTATTTTTTTAAATTAAATTCAATATAACAACAATAATAATAATAGGTGAACATAAGAGTTGTTGTTTTAACGAGGATTTATAGTTGCAGGCAGCCAGTGTTGATATAAATCATATTGCTTATATCGATGTGAAAGTTAGTGACCCAAAAAAAGGGGGGGGGTCAAATATGATTAAAATGATAAAAGTTTCAAACAAAAATAGCTATTTACTCTCGATGAGTTCCACATCTAAAAGATTAATTGCTATCGGGTCCAAAATTAAGAGAGGGGGAGCGAGAGGGGGTTCTTTCGTAAATAATTATAAATTATTTTATTAAATATAAGGGAGGGATCAGATGTATGAATAAGCCATGTAGATGGCCATATCAGTTTATTTTATATATATTTTGAAGGGAACAATAAAAGAGTGTCTTCGGCTGGAATTGTAAATTTTATTTATAACGAGACTATAGTTTCGAAGGCCCTCTTCATCAGTCTATTACAATTGATTCACAGGAATTAATATAGAATGGAAAGAAACACACTCTTTTATTGTCTCCTTCAATATATAAAATTCTGCTACCCTCAGCACAATTTCATTATATATATATTTATTTTATTTTTCTTTGTGACTCAATTGAATGATGATTTTAGGTCATTCACTTGAACAAATACTGTATTTCTTTCCATCTAAATGCTTATTACAATTGAAGAGACAATAAAAAGTGTGTCTTCTGCTGGAATTATAAATTTTAGTTTATTTATTTGTAACAGAGACTATGATTTCAGAGAGCTTTGCCCTCTTCATCAGGCTATTACAATTGATTCACAGGAATTAATATATGAATGGAAAGAAGACACACTCTTTTATTGTCTCCTTCAATATATAAAAAATTCTGCTACCCTCGCACAATTTCATTATATATATATTTATTTTATTTTTTCTTTGAGACTCAATTGAATGATGATTTTAAGTCATTCACTTGAACAAATACTGTATTTCTTTCCATCTAAATGCTTATTACAATTGAAGAGGACAATAAAAGAGTGTGTCTTCTGCTGGAATTATAAATTTTTAGTTTATTTATTTGTAACGAGACTATGATTTCGAGAGCTTTGCCCTCTTCATCAGGCTATTACAATTGATTCACAGGAATGAATGTATGAATGGTAAGTAAACTATAGTCTCTAAAAATTCATAAATCCAGCAGAAGACACACTCTTTTATTGTCTCCTTCAATTTATAAAAATTCTGCTACTCTCGGCACAAAAACTTACAATTTAGCTTAATATAATATTTGGTTTGTTCGAACTGTGTAATTGTCGGACCTTGTGATTTCATTTACAATTTTATAAATATAATATTTTTAAAATTAAAATAAGTGAACATCAGAGTTGTTATTTAAAGAGGATTTATAGGTGCAGACAGCCAGTGTTGATATAAATATAAATCATATTAGTTATGTCGAATTTTCGAGTTTATTTTTCAACATCAAAACATAAATAAACTCGAAACATCAACATAGGAAATATAATTTAATACATCACTTGCGTCTGTATCTTTAAACGTTAAAATAATAACAATTAAAAGTAGAAGTAATAGAATTTGACCTAAATAAGGTTAATTAAGTATTTTAAAGATTGTTGGAACTTGATCTATAACTAATAGAAGGAAATGTTTTCGCTAATTAAATTAGTATCAGTAAATATGTTGACGTTTCAATGGAATTTCGTTGTATAATGAGAAAGTTACGAGACTTGAAAGAGAGAGGGGGAGATAAAATACTTCTTGACATGTGCATTTCAGAATTCATCTCGTGGGATTTTTACTTCTTAGGCATTTAACAAGTTAAGAAGCCTAATATCAACAATGAAATTAATGTTTTAATTGTAACTTCTCTTCTCTGGTAACTTAGTTATTTAGGTTAAACTTATTTTTAACTAGGGAATAATTTTATCTATAATGAGCCTCTTTTCGTAGATATAAGTTTGGCTCTAAAGAGTCAAACTTTTTTTTAATATCTTTATTGATTCGACAAATTAAATAGGAATAAAAACGTAAAATTTTAAATTTTTAATGGCAAAAATAGGTAGTCGTACTTGTACACCTTTACCAAAAATATTTTCAATATCTGTAAATTTACCTTATTTTCATTCAAATTTGAAAAAAAAAATGAAGTTACTTCGGGGTGCCCTACATAAAGGGAGATTAATCTCATTATAAATAAAAAATAAGAATTAAACATAGAAAATAAATATTTTAGCATTTATATTTTTGTTATTAAATTACAAACGAACGATAACTTTCTTATCTACTCTTATTAAACGAGCAAAAATTTTTTGTATATATATTTATTTATATATTTATATATATATTTGTATCTTGGTTCAATTTTGAAAACGACTCTACGGATTTTGATGAAACAAATTCTATTAACAAGTTTTGAGGATGAGAAAGCGATCTGGCTAGGTCTGGACCTCGACAAATTTCATCTTAATTGATCTTTTCTTAATTAAAGTAATTATTGATAGATGAAAATCTCAATAAAAAAGTTTGTTTACATTTTTTTCAATTATCTTTTATTTTTAATTGGATTTTTAATTTTAAAACCCACTAATGGGTTATAGCAAATATTAATATATTATATTAAAATTAAGAATTTTTTGTTTGTTTTAATTAACAGATGTCTAAATCATAACATTACAGGTGTGTTTACAAATAAAGTGGTTGAAGTGGCTTTTTTTTATATAACTTGGAAACAAATCTTATTTAATTTTATGTTTTTATTTCAGATCCTATACGATTATTTTTTTTATTATTATTTTCCTATTTATTTTTTTATAATGTTTATCAATATGAACGAATATGGGCAAATTGGTGTACGAGTAAACAAATATATACATAATATGTGGACCATTAGAAAGCTTGAAATGCAAAAACTGGGGGCTGGGTGGGGTGGATGTGGGAGGTGCCGGAGGTGGGGTGCAGTTGTGGGGGATCCGGGGGTGGGAGGCGCGGTTGGGGTGGGGTGGGGCGGAGTGAGGGTGCAGTGGTGGGGGCGAGGTGTGTGGTTTCGCGAAGGGGGGGGGGGTCAGGGGTTACCGTGCATCGCTCGGTGGCTCCAGGTACTAATCTATTAATAATATAAAAACAATACAATCTATCCAATATTTAGACATCTAGCTTGTGTGATATGAGCAAACAGCTGTTCTCTTGATCTTAATATATAAATAAATAAATAAATAAAATTCTTTTTTTTAGTTTTTAATAAATTGAAAGACGGGGAATGTAGAAATGAAATTATATAATTTGATGGAATGATAAGAATGCATGAATTAAAAAAGTAATTAAATTCTAATATGATGACTCCCATAAAGGTCAAATATTTAATTATATAGAAAAGAATTTATATAAACTCATTACAATCATTCTGAACCTTTGGGCCCAGGTACATTATAAATTTACATGAAGCTACAATTTTTATTTTTGACAAGTCTTGGTTCGATCACATATTATGTTTACCGCATTTTGTGTATAACTGTAAGTTTAAACAACCAAATTGGTCAACTTGTAATATTAGGATAATAAGGATAAAATATGGTATATCAATGTTAACATCTATTTGTAAATTTTGTAGCCCAATTAACTGAAGATGGCCAAATATATTCAGGCCGAAACGTTTTATTCAGGGTGTTTTATTGAACCCAGCGCATCCAACTTTGGCTGATACCTCCTCCTTCATCTAATACAATAAACTATTCTCCTCTTCAATCTTGTATAACTCAAAAAATATAAAATGTAAAAACGAAAAAAACGAAAAAAATTTCAATTTCATAAAAAATTTTATTGTCTAAAAAAGTTTTTATGAAATTGAAATTTTTTCGTTTTTTTCTTGTTACATTTTCAATTTTTTGAGTTATACAAGAATGAAGAGAGAATAGTTAATAGTGTTGTTATCAAGTGTTGCAATCAAGAATATTTTAATTTTGAATATAAAAACAATTCAGTTTTAGAAATATGAATATAGTGTGTTTAAACAATGCCCTTAAGAAACTTTTTGTTTAACAATTTTATAATTATTTTAAATACTTTACTGAAATTTGTTCATACAATCACAGCAAAAATAAGCCAAATCGATTTTTAAATTTTAATCGGTCTTTAAATTTTGCCGCCCTTTACGGGTCCAACGTAAATCCGCCACTGCCAATACAGCAATCATTCCACGGATTGAAAACAATGTTAGATGGGAATCCCTACTTGTTGTTAGTCTTTCTAGCGTGTCGGGGCTCCCTTCCTTCGCCCCTGGTTGCCTACCCTACAGGCTTTCCCATAGAATTCTTTACCAGCGTTGCCAATTAATTCCATAATGAATTTATTTTAATTTATCAATTGCTTCTATTATCATATTCAAGGGCTATAGCTAATATTTTTTGTCCCGGAATTTAAATTGGAAATTAAATTCTATTTGGAATTCATTAGTCTTTAAATGCATTTAATTAAATTAAATAAAAATGTTCGAGAAAAGATCCAAGTACAATAAAGTATACTTACTCTTTTGAAATGAGCAGCAAGTAATTGAATGAATAGATTTCATCGCTGCCTTCATTTTCCTTCCTAGCCTCATTTCTACTTTTCCCCTTCTATATTAAACTGTTGTTGTATGAATTCTTTGACCCTTGAAAAGCCTCTACATACGATCCCTTTCTTGTATAGCTTATTGAACCACCAAAAAGTGACTCTTTAATAAAAAAGTCAATGATTCAATGACTTTGCAACTTTTGAAAAAAAGCCCTTTGTTTAAAAGGATCTTAGAAAAGTTACCCTTTAAGTTGTAATTTTTTCTAATTATATAGCAAAGTGTCAAAGATTAATATCCTTATTTTAATTTCGCTTTGTCTGCTGCTTTCAAAAAGTATTTAATGAAAGTAGAGTGGCTTTATGAAAATGATATTTCAATGGAATTCTTTTGGGAGCTTATTATATTTTTGGGTCAAAAGAAGGATATTAACATCATATTTTCTTTTAGGAATTTTCATTCCATTGCAATTTATTAAATAATAACAAATGATAGGGATAAAAAATGAAATTAGATAGATAATTACTTAATAAGAAATGAAATTAGATTTTTCTCAAAAACTTAAATGGTATATTGATGAAGGCGCTGATGGCTTATGCTAATAATTAGATGCTGCTTTGAGGTATGTAAGCCCTTTGAACCAGATGTGGTGTTCAAATGAAGGCAAGGAATTTTATTCTGGATGAAAACATCTAAACAAGACAATACATCTCATATGAAGGAGACAATAAAAAGTGTATCTTCTGCTGGAATTATAAATTTTATTTATTTATAACGAGACTTTAGTTTCGAGGGCTTTGACCTCTTCATCAGTCTATTACAATGGATTCACAGGAATTAATTTATGAATGATATAAATAAATAAAATTCATAATTCCAGCAGAAGACACACTCTTTTATTGTCTCCTTCAATATATAAAAGTTCTGCTACTCTCGGCAAAAACTTTCAATTTAATACATCTCATTATTCAACCAGAATAAAATTCCTTGTCTTCATTTGAACACCACATCTGGTTCAAGGGCTTACATACCTCAAAACAGCATTTAATTATTAAATAGTATTAAGTGGATATCGATGAGGCAGTCCAAAAAAAAAGAAAGAAGAAGATAATTTACACTATCTTTTTATTCATAAAACCGACGTTTCGGAGGCTATTCCCTCCTTCTTCAGGGTTTTGAAAAGTCAGTGAAGGAAATCCAATGCGACATTCCCCTCTGTCTCCTCTTTCAGTGGCAGTAACAATAATATCTTGTATTTCATTCTCAGCAGAATTATAATGTAGTAATTACTAGTAATTATTGTTACTGCCACTGAAAGAGGAGACAGAGGGGAATGTCGCATTGGATTTCCTTCACTGACTTTTCAAAACCCTGAAGAAGGAGGGAATAGCCTCCGAAATGTCGGTTTTATGAATAAAAAGATAGTGTAAATTATCTTCTTCTTTTCTTTTTTTTTTTTGACTGCCTCATCGATATCCACTTAATTCACTTATCAGTCCGTCTCCAAAAATTACTCCAATCTTATTAAATAGTATATTTTGAAATCATTTTATAATTAGTAGAATTTAAAATTTTTGAACTCACTATGCTTTCAGTAAATTTTGTCATTTTTTCTCAATGAATGAATGATTCGAGGTACAAATTATAAACTTGGTATGGAATCGCAAATTATTAATACCTAAAATCCGTGTACCGAATTTCGGTTCTGCTGCTTAACGAAATAAGTAGTTTTTTAATTATAACTTTTTAATATAAACCACATTTTGATTATTTAATATATTTATTAAAGCCATGGCCCTCACATGAAATTTCGGGCCTGGGATCCAAAATCTGAAGCAGGTCCTTTGTCTTTTTTACGAAGTGGAAAAAGTTTGGTCTACATACCGCCTTAAAAGAAAATGTCACACCCAGACTCAGGGGTGCACCTGGATCCCACCTTGCGGGGGCCATGATTAAAGCACTAGCACATTTAATCAAACACAAACACACAAAGTGTCGATCCCTTCAACTGTGATCGTTTTTAATATATTCATTAAAGCACTAGGACATATTCTCAAACACAACGACACAACGTTTAGATCCCTTAAACTCCCTTCGCTTTTAAGTGCGAGATTCCGGTGCGGCTATAAGTGATTTAGAAATAGTCAGTTGCCTAGAAGCTGCCCCCTGGAAAACGATCACAAATGAAGTGATCGAAACGTTGTGTATTTGTGTTTGTGTATATTTGTTAGTGTTTTAATAAATATATTAAACAGTCTTATAATGTGGTTTAAATTTGAAAATGTTGTAATACAAACTTTTAATCCATTTGAAATATGTCTATTGAAACATGAAATAAAAGAATTAGTGAAAAGTTTTTCAAGACTCAAAACGCTCTTGAACCTTTATTATGACATGGCCTTAAAATATTAATAAAATCACTGAAAAAATAAATGTTTTTTTGCATTTTTTTTAGATATTTTGGAGTTATGGAACTAGAGAGTTCAAAATTAATTAGTTCTCCGTATTAAAAATATAAACATTTCGGTGAAAGAACAAACTTTCTTCGACTTATCGTTATTGGCTTATCGTATCTATCGAAATTCAGCTTGAATAACTGTAAAAAATTCTGCCTGAATCCATGATCCGAAATCATGTCAATAAGTATTTCAATTAACAAATAAACAAATGGCATCAAGGCATTTTTTCACTTCATATCATTTATTGATTCAAAAGGATTTTATAGCATTAATATACGAATATAAATTATTGTTGTTTAGGAGTTCAAATATTTCTCCAATTTATTGATATCGTTTCGAACCTTGTTATAGTAACATACAATGTTATTAATATATTATGTACAAACATATATAAATATGTATTGTAAAAAAAATAATATCCAGCCATCCATACTTTCGATTCTCCAAATATGATTTTTATTTATTTAACTGATGCTTATATGTATAATTTTTATTTTTTTTCTCTATTCTTTATAATAGAATATAGTAATATGATATTTCCACATATTGCAACATTTCATTATTAAAAAAGTGAATATTTGCATAATATGTGAATAAATTTTATTAATAACAAAAAACATTTAAAAAATCGAGGGTTTAATTAGGACATTGGAAATAATCATTGAAGCCTTTTTTGCTGGATTTATGATATAATATAATGGTTATCATATTTATTCAACACCAGACCAGAGAATCGGTAAAAAAAATCTACTAACTTTTTTTTAAACAAGTTATTAACACATTGCAAATTGAAAATAAAACCACAAAAGCCACAAATAATTATATTCTAAAAAGCAGAAATTTATTTATTTATATTATTATTATTATTTTTGGATTTAGAAAAATATATTTTTTTGAAATTCGAACATCACTGGAAGCAATTAATTGCTTCACTATTAAATTTACTTTACAAAAAAATTGAAAAACCATATCAATATGCTTGAATAAGATAAGGGTTCACTTCCCCCAGAAAGTGGTAAACTGTAGTTGTTGGTTTAACCTTAGAGATTGAATCCCTCTGATAAATGTTTGTTCATTGTTTAAAAATGTATATGTTTCTCTAGAAATTCCATTCACGAAAACAATTTTACTCTACGTACAGACATTTGTAAACATTTATAAGCAAAAATAAATGAAAAGAGAATTAAATAATAAGAAAAATATTAATTAATAAATCGAATGTAAATTAGAAAAGACCTAGTATTTCGTTTACAATTCCTCGTTCTTGAGCTCTAGGTACTTGGTAATTGCAGGGGTGCCCACAGGGGAGAGGGGTTAAGACCAAGAATAAATCTTTGAAATTTCTGGGGTTAAGGGGGTTGAAAATTGTTACAAAATTAGCATAATTTATATGCTAAAAATTAAAACGATCAAGTTTATAACTTCAACAAAAGTTAAGAAAAAAAACTCTTATAATTATTTAGAAGTGAATAAAATATAATGTACTGGGGGAGGGTTACTTTTCATGAAACTGAGGGGGATACTTTTCATGAATCTGGTAGGCTGAGTCATGAGGCTAGGGGGCGGATGGGCACACCTGATAATTGAATCCATGCAATAAACAAACAGAAAAATATCTTGCGGTGAATAACACTACTAAACAAAATTTTACCCCGTAAACCTAACAATGGATTCGAGTAGAGTTTTATACGCTGATTATCAAGCAATTTCCCAATTTTTTACAACACTTCAGTTTTGAAATATTATCGGTCAAAATGACGAAAAATGCGATTTTGACCTATTTTCGAGTCCCATTAAATATTAAACATCAATATTTGAAATCAAAATGACGTAATAGAAAATAGCTTCCTCTTTGATTTTCAAATTACCACTTGTTTTTAGCTCAATTAGAACTCGAGCTATAACTAAAAAACTAAAACTACGTGATTATAAAGGATAATAAACATAGATAAAAACATAGGTTCTTAGTTTTTACACGCTTTATATTAGTTTTACCTGTATCTATGTATCTATCTATCTATGTATGTATAATATTTATCTATTAATGTATCAATTAACTAAGTCCTATGTTTTTTCTAATGAAAATGGAGTCAAAAATAGACCGAAATGATTATTATTTTTTTCGGAAATCTTGAAATCTAGTTCCAGATTCAAAATTTAAAATTAGCACTTTTATTTTTCGAAAACTTCACAGTAGATTTGCAGATTTCTTATTTTAGAGAAAAAAATTATCAGTCCGAATTTTCGTATTTTTTTCCAATATCTACTTATAAATTTCAATATTTTTAAGGAGATTTTTATGACTTTGTATTGGGCTACGGGTTGGACAGCCCTGGTTTAAATCGAATGGGATTAAAGAAGGGTATGAAGAATTATAATTTATTTTTTAAAAGGGTCACGGATATAATAATCTCTGACTATCCATTATCTATTGACATGTGAGAACGTGCAAAGATCTAAAAGAGTCTAAAGTCCTGGCAAGTTTTAGTCCAAGAGAGAAATGATCAATTAATTATGATTGTTCTAGAAAAGCCCAATTCCTTGTCTCCTTGTACTATAATGATATAACTATAGACTTGGTTAGTGTGTCGTAGCATATAAATTATTGAAATAATAAATATTTTAGAAAACAAAAATAAGAAAAAAGAAGAATTTTTAAATATTCGAAACTTCATTATTTATTTTAACTTATATATGTAGTTGAGCTTATAATTTTGCTTTTAGTGAATTTTATTCTTGAAAAAAGCTTCACATATTGTACAAATGTACATTCATATTTCGAAAAAGGGAATAAATATATCTCTGCATATAAATCTCAATGTTTAAGGAAGTTTATGATTTATGTTGGCCCACACTCATGGCAGTGCTGGGCAGCATGCGGCTCGCGGGCCCCGGGTTGGACAGCCCTGCTTTAGGTAACCACAAAGAATGAGAAGAATTACTAAATTAAAAAAATTGCCAGAAAAAAAAATGGCAATTTTAATTGTTAGCCACAAGATTCTATGTTTCAATTAAATATGGCTGAAAAGTATGTTTAATTTCCACCAAGTTAATTTTTTAATATCTTGAGCAATGGCGGATTTTACTCCGCTTATCTATCGGCATTCTCTTAAATTAAGATCCATTCCCACTGGATATGATATCACTCCCTTATCTATCTAGCTCTATTTCCTTACAAGCTTAATTTAATTTCCATTCTAAAGCTTTAACCACTCAACCATAATTAAACTCAATCTAAATTGTTTTAAAATGAAAAAAATCTCCTCCCCAGCTCACCCTGCCTGTTCTGCTCAAACTTAGAACCGTCTAAAATATTAAAACGAACAGTTATCAAATTAAATAAATGAGTTAGGATTTAATTGCTCAAACACCAATTGGAGTTAACTTATATGATTATAGTGTAGATGCTTTTTATTATTATTAAATGTAATATAAATGTTTATCGAACTAGAATCTTTATTTGTTAATAAATTGTATAAATATATTTTGAGCAGCGTAAATATTTACATATAATTGATTTCCGATAGGGTGTATGTGTGCATTTAATTTTAAATCTGCAAATTTTAATATCAAATGTTAGTTTAATTAAAAAAAACTTATTATGTATTTTTTATATTTAAAAATAAAAAAATTTAGCCTGTCTTAAAAATACTAAGTATTTTTCCTCCCTTTTACAGGCGCTGGTTAAGACAGATAGGAGATCTTCTAGAGATATCTTAAAGACATCTTAAATCAATAAGAACTGAATAAAACATCTTCTAGAGCAGTGTTTCTAAACCTTTTGTAGAACGATGAACCCTAAAGAACTTATAGTTATTTCTGAAGAAACCCCTAGCAATAAAATATGAGATATCTAATTTTTCGTCAAAATATCAACATCATGCTATTTTTATAGCTTCCAAATATAACATCCCGCGCCGATGACGGTGTTGCCACATTTTGAAATTTTGCTTTATTTTGGGGAAATTGGGTACAAAAAACGTGCATTTTAAATTACAATACCTAAAATATTTATTTTGATGAATAACATCCATATGGCCCTTTCGGATCGGACAGGTTTTTTTACATATTCATTGTATAATCATTACTCATAATCATAAATAATACCATATTGTCATCTATTTGAAAAACAATATTACTTCAAACGTCATTAATAACAAAATAATAATAAAACAATTTAAATGATGTTTTCATTTTGTTACTAATGTAACGTAATCGTTGTATTATAAGAAAGTTAAGTTCATCGCCTTCTTAAGTATCAATGGTTTTATTTGAGTATAAGGTAATACTTAAACATTAAATTTAGTAGTATTTTTTTTAATTACAAATTTTTTGAAGGGTATTACTACTAATTACTATTTTTGTTTTTCTCTTTTTTCTTTTATTGACCCCTAGGCGCGGGGAACCCAAAGTCTCTCTTTCTGGAACTCTGGGATTCCGCAAAACCCAGGTTGAAAAACACTGTTCTAGAGCTAGTGTGCTATCTGGGATGATTCCACAACTCTGCTACTCTCGGCAAAACAACATTTTTTCAAAATTATAATCATTCGATAGATTATAATATTTTTGGATATTTATAAACGATCTTTCAAAATATAATAATAAAACATGAGCAAGACGCGAGAAGGTTTCACAAAAAGAAATAAAACAAAATTGAGTTTTGAATTCGATATATTTCGAGGGTGAGCCCATCATCAGGAGTCACAGAAAACTGACCTACCTCGCATCTTGCTCAAGTTTTATTATTATAAATATAATCAGTTTTCTTTGACTCCTGATGATGAGCTCATCCACGAAATATATCGAATTCAAAACTCAATTTTGTTTTATTTCTTTTTTGAAAACCTACCTCGCATCTTGCTCAAGTATTATTATTATAAATATAATCAGTTTTCTTTGACTCCTGATGATGAGCTCACCCCCGAAATATATCGAATTCAAAACTCAATTTTGTTTTATTTCTTTTTTTGTGAAACCTACCTCGCATCTTGCTCAAGTTTTATTATTATATTAAAATGTTTCACCTAGAACCAACACCTAACTTCTTAAAAGTTATTGATCTTTCAAAAGAATGTTTCATCAGTGTTTTAAAAATTCTCTTATTGATGTGTACCTACTAGCGATATTTTGGAAAATAAAATATGAGTCACTCTCTTATAATAAATTATTTTGTTAAAATATTATTCATTTTCCTATGTTAAATCATGATTATAAATTGGTTAGAAAGAATAACATGAGATTATACAAATCGTCCATCAATCAAATAAATCTTGAAATTTCAATTTAAAAAAATAAATAAATATAAGTAATTAATATTCATAAATTCTGAAACATGCAGCTCTTGCCTCAACCGACCAATTTGTATTCTAATTGATGTAAATAGAATGCATTTATTTAAGAAGATAATATTATATTAGAAGCTCCAAGTTGGCTTCATTCTCAGACACCTCTCGCTTGGGAAATTCTAATTTTACGTAAAATGTTTTAATCCAGTGAATTAATTTCCCTCGGTTTTCTAACTGCATCAAAGCCTATTAAAATACAAACAGAAAAGTTTAGCCTTTTTCGGGAACCTCACGTGATTTTTGCTTACCCCACATTTAATAACAAACCAAAATTAAAATTATTAAATGTAATTTTAAAAGTTAATTAATATAAAAGTGATTAAAATGTGATATAAGAATAAAATTAATACGACGATTTAATTACTAAATTATTATTTTTTTAATAATTAGTTTACATAAAAAAATGCATTGCAATCTAACATGAAACTTTTAAATCTGAATATTATAAAATGTATAGTCAAAAATGAACATATAATTTATAATATAATAAGTGAAAATTAAAGAAAAAAAAATTGTTAAATCTGTTTTTTAGTAAATGATTAAAAAAACTTGAAGTAAATGGATGGATACTGATAAATGATCTTTATACGAGTATAATTTATAAGCATCAAATATCAAGAGAATCTACTAATGCAAACTGAAAATTAAAAATAGAGAAAAAATGTTTTAACTATTTTTTACAATCTAACAATATGTTTTGAGATGTTTCGTGTCGTTATGACTTTCTTTTTTTAAATTTTATTGAACCAATTATTTTACATGAATTAATGTATACATTGTATTTGAGCTTCGACTTCGGAGATTACTTCTCCGCCATCGACTGTCCTTGATCATTTTTTTAGTCCTTGTTTTTAACAAGAGGAAAAACTAATTAAATAAAAAAACCTCTTTTCCGATAATTATTCCAATTCCATTATTCTCATCACGATCGTCATCTCCGTTGTGACTGTTTCGTGTATTTATGCTTTAATTAATAAAAGTAAAGGGTGTGTAGTTTCACAGTGAATGAAATAAAACTCAAAGAGGTTTATACAAACTCAATATATTTCGGATTATTAGTCCATCATCAGGAGTTTACAGCTTAAAACTAATAATAATTGAACGAGCGATCACAATTTTTAACATCTAAATCATAAGTACCAATATAACAAAATATAACATTCAAATCATGCATACCAATATAACACAAGAAAAACATCAATAAAATTAAAATTTAAAAAAAATTTTACAAATATTTTTCTTTTTTAATATAAAAATAGATAAATATAAATATAAAAAATCTAGGTAAATATGAATATTAATATAAATAAAAAACCTTTAATTACAAGTATAAATATACATTTTCTAGAATTCTTATTTAATTCTAGAAATGTATTTTATACTTGTAATTAAAGGTTTTTTATTTATATTATGTTCATATTTATCTAGATTTTTTATATTTATATTTATGTATTTTATATTAAAAAAGAAAAATTTTGTAAAATTTTTTTTAAATTTTAATTTTATTGATGTTTTTCTTGTGTTATATTGGTATGCATGATTTGAATGTTATATTTTGTTATATTAGTACTTATGATTTAGATGTTAAAAATTGTGATTGCTCCTTCAATTATTATTAGTTTTAAGCTGTAAACTTCTGATAATGGACTAATAATCAGAAATATATTGAGTTTGTATAAAACTCTCTTTGAGGTTTTATTTAATTCACTGTGAAACTACACACCCTTACTTTATTAATTAATATCATGTTTCACCTAAAACCTACACCACTTTCTCTAAGTAATATTTATGCTTTTAATGGGAAATTATTCTTTATATAAGCATATGGTAAAAATCCAAAATCCTCATGGAGAATTAAAAATAAATTAAAAATTCTACTTTTGGAGATCTTTCTTTTCATGGGGATGCTTGAACCCCTAATTCTACCTAAAATTAGATCAGAGGAAAAAAGGAACAATTAAACACCGTGTTAATACATACGATCAATTGCAACGATTTTGATGTTTGTAAATGATTCATTTGTATTTATTTTTTGTATAGAGCCTGATGAAGCCACAATAAATTGGTGAAACATTGCAATTGGTCGTATATTTCAACACGGTGTTTAATTGTTGCTTTTTTCGCTGATTTGTTACATCTAATGCTGATAAAGGAAAACTGAATAATAATAATTATTATTCATAAAAATCCGTATTTGATAAAGGAGAAAAACTCAAAATGTCGAAGGCCATTCTTTATTTTTAATAAATAATTTTGGAAAATATATAAAAACGCAAATTTTAAAAAATTCAAAATGATTGGTGGAAACAAAATTATGTAGGTAGTGAAAAAAATATAATAATGTTTCACCTATAACCTTCCCTATCTCCTTAAAAAAGTTATTGAAAAAAATGTTGTTAAATACAAAGGTTTTTATTTTATTAAATAAAATATAAAAAATAGTCGAATGTTACTTAAGGGTCCCCTATCGGTAGAAATTACGAAATTTTTTTAATAGTTCATCCGTATATTTCGAAAGTATATAAACGCATACGAAAGCAAGTTTCTCGGTTTGACTGGGACTGTCCCGGTTTGAAGGTTTGGTTCAGGTGTCCCGGTCAATTTGTTATTTTCTCCCGGTTTTTTGGAAAAAATTATTAAGTGCTGCCTCGGCAAATTTAATTGTGAACTAAATTTTAAAGTGGATTTCTGGACGGAATTAAAAATACAAAGAAATAGAAGAAAAAGTAAAAACTTTTTCAAAACTCGCTACTCTTGTTAGTTAGAGCCGCGACAAGTTATTTTTTTTCTTATACATTATTGTCTGAATTTTAATCAAGTTCAATTGAATATTCTCTCTCTCTCTATAACGAGTATCGTTTTAGTCCGAGTGCAAAAGGCCATTTCTAGAATAATAGAAATTAAGAAATTAATCTCTAATAGTTTGAAACAAGTCTGGACTTGGATTTGGCACAGGTTTGAACGTGTAATTGGCATCCTTGCAATTCACCTTAGCTCTAAAGAAAGAGAGATCATTCTATCCGTGCTCTTTGTAATTATTTCTATTCTAATGAAAGAATCGCTCACTCCGTATTTTAAATAATAAAAAAATGAAAACTTTTTCAAGACTAGGTACATTAGGTAGAGCTGCCCTGCTAATTATTATTAATAAAGTTAAATATAAATTAATATATATATAAATAAATTCTCATATAATGAAATATAAATTGTTCATTTATAGCTATACTTACTATATACTATAACATTCCTCTTAAAATCTCAATAGAATACCAAAATTCAAAACATGATATGTTCTGGCTTTTGAACAAGATATTCCAATATTTAATTAGTACTATGGTATGTATTGATACAAACGAACTTTTTCACTATCGTGGGTATCGTAATTCAGACACATAAAGAGAAAAAAATCATAGTTGAAAAATATTTTTCTCCGCGTCTTTTAAAGCACAATGAGCAAATATTTATTTTTATGCGTGATTTAATTCTAGGGTCTTGGCGGATTTAATACTAGGACCTGGGAGGAAAGTAGTTTTTAACTTGAGTTCTTGCTAGTGATATATCAATAGTTTAGCTCAGTTAAGAGTAATTAAAAATCATTATTACTTAACTGTTTTTCTTTGTTAACCACTTCACAAATAAAAATGACTAATTCTCTCTTTGTAAAATCATGTAGAACGTTTTTTTATTTTTAATAAATAAAATATAAAAAATAGCCGAATGTAGTTAGTAAAGTCACAAAAAGAAACAAAGAGGTTGTCTTACTAGACTTGATTCAAATAAACATACACACCTATATATCGAAATGATATATCTGTATATATATATTATTTATTTGTTTGAGACTATAGTTTCGAAGGCTTGGCCCTCATCATCAGTCTTTTTAATTATAAATATTATTTTCATTAGAACAGTATCGCATGGATATTGAAAAAAATTTCTTTCTTCTGAACTGAATAGCTCAGGTAGAATTAAAGTTTTTTTAATTCTACCTGGCTATTCAGTTTAGAAGAAAGAAAAAATTTTCAATATCCACGCGATGCTGTTTTAATGAAAAAATAATATTTATAATTAAAAAGACTGATGATGAGGGACAAGCCTTCGAAACTATAGTCTCAAACAAATAAATAATATATATATATATATATACAGATATATCATTTCGATATATAGGTGTGTATGTTTATTTGCATCAAGCAGAAGACAATCTCTTTGTTTCTCTTTGTGATTCAACAACTCAGCTACTCTCGGCAAAACAAAACCTTTTCAATACTTAGTAAGTGTCCAATATTTATTTATTTATATGAATATATGCCCATAAGTGTAGTGAATGTTTGGATTAAGGAGAGAGGACATGAATTTGTTACTACAAAATAATTTTAAATAATAAATAGAGGCAGTTTACTTTTATGAGCTATTTTGTAATTTTTGTTTATTTATCATATATTAAACATATTTATTAATAATGAAAATGAATATAATCGGGGTCCGAAACATTGTTTTGAAAAAATGATAATATAAAATTTGAAATTAACGTTCTGTTTTTATTAATTGCTCAAAGAATGAAATAAAATACGTTTTGAGAAATTTTCATATATACTGGTTAATTGGACTGGTGGTTTCTTGGCCGCCGATTTCCATTTAAATGGCATCGCTTATTGTCAGCGGTTTGATTAGTTGACCGAGTTCAATGGAAAATTGGCTCCATTGAGCCCTTTTGGGCTTCGATAATCGGACCCTGAGCCGCCCTCATTAAAACATAATTACTTATCTGTGGAATCATTCCTGGGTCTAGTTTAATCTGCCACATCACTCGTCATTTATTCAAATGCGTTGCCCACACGTTACGAGCCGGAAAAGCCAGCAAGATCAAAGAGAGCAAGACGAGAGATATTTAAAGAGGATTCGTTTAGGATAGAGAGACAGAAAAATTAGGATTCATTAAATAATAATAATTACGTTTAATAATATAAATATTAATTTAATTTGATATTTTTGGAGCGATTTTCGTCTCAACAATCAAATAAATAATATATTTAATAATGATAGTCCAATTCGAAAAGAGATTTATAAAAATTTATACAGATAAGGTTCAATGGGGGCCTCGAACCCATGACCTCATCTAGCCGTGAAGCTCTAACTAAATGAGCGAACTGGCTCAAGACCTGGCTGGTCTTTTACTCGATAAAAAAATTCGTTATTTTCTAATTTTATTTATAAAAGGCTTGATAAAGAAATGATTTTTCAGTTATATATAGATAAAATTTTTATACATATATTTTTTTAATAAAATATTGTTTACCTAGCCATCCAGAGCAGTGTTTCTCAATCTGGCTTCCGCGGAATCCCAGAGTTCCGCAAAAAGGAGGATTTGGGAGTTCCCGCGCCTAGAGGTCAATAAAATAAAAAATAGAAAAACAAAAATAGTAGTTAGTAGTATCACCCCTCAAAAAATGTGTCATGTAAAGAAAGAAAATACTAAATTTAAATGTAATTTTTGTTTTTCAGAGGATGAGGAACAAAATAAGTGTTTATTTACGACTTATCAATTGCAACGTTTCGCCACTTTATTGCAGCTTCTTCAGGCTCTACAAAGGAGCAAATACATATATTAAAAAACACATTCAAAAACATTTCTCATTCATTCAATTCAAAATCAATTTCATATAAATACCTTGATAAATAAAGCTCTAAACACTTTGTCAATTTTTTAACCTCTGCCATTATTACACATATAGACACTCTAATACATTTCTATTTCATTATCAACAACTCAAAAACACCAATATCAACAAATATACAATTATAACTTCTATAATTTCACTGGTAAAATTTAAAATATTTCAAAAATAGTCAACACATTATAAAACTATTTACAATATACAACCATATACAAAAATCGGTCAAAATATCTTAAAAAATATATATACAAGCGACGGAAATTTTATTTTCTTATTTTTTTATAAATTAATTTATCTTTATTACTCTCGCTGGTCAAATTCAAATGATCTCAAAGGGTTCAACATACTACTATATAAAAATAATAATAATCTTTATAATAGTTTCCTCCTTTGTAGAGCCTGAAGAAGCTGCAATAAAGTGGCGAAACGTTGCAATTGATAAGTCGTGAATAAACACTTATTTTGTTCCTCATCCTCTGAAAAACAAAAATTACATTAATAAGTTATGGAACTGAATCCCAATGATGACTAAATTTAAAGTTTAAGTATTACCTTATAGTCAAATAAAACCAGTGTTACTTAAGAATGCGATGAACATCACTATTATGGGGGTCGGATTGGCCGAGGGGTAGCGTACCAGCCTGCTAATCAAGTGGGGAATCTGACTCGCGGCAACCGGCTAAAATCTGATCCCTAGATAGAAGACAAATTTTTTAAAAATATAATATCTAGTTGATACAATTTTGATGGCTGTATATGTATATAATTAAGTAATGGAGAGGGATTCAGCCAATGGGTAGCCTCTGCTGAATAAAAAACTCCCAATTATGGAAAACGTTTCGGCTTTAATTAAATAATGCCATCATCAGTTCCTAAGAGCTGAAAAAAGCGATAGAGCACACATGTAAAATTACAATAAAATTTTTTACAAAAAATCCAAACTTGTTAATTACAAAATTATATCTTACAGTATTAGCGACACAATTAATTTTATAAATAAATTGTCCGCAGGCAGAGTTGTTGTGGATTTTATCATAATATACAAAATTATATGAATTACAAAATGGTACATAAATCTTGGTGTGCTCTTACTTGATATGCGCAACGTCTCAAGTACAAATATAGCAAATTTCAATTTCATTCAATTAATAATAATAATAATTATGAGGACATTGATCTAATTAGGATCACTGACCCCTCACAAACATCTCTTAATTAAAAGATTTCTCAAAATAATTAACAAACATTAAGAATAATAAAATTCGAATTTAATATGACAATATATAAAAATAAAAAATAAATTTTTCTTCTTTACCTTTTTACAATTCTTTCGCCCCTTTCTCAATGTTTATTATACCTGGACCTATACCGTAAATTGGCTGATGGCTAGAAAGGTCGAAAAGCCAAAAAAAAAAAAAAAAATACACAAAATGAAAACAACATTTAAATTGTTTTATTATTATTTTGTTATTAATGACGTTTGAAATAATATTGCTTTTCAAACAGATGAGAATATTATTTATGAGTATACATTGAATATGTAAACAAAAACCTGTCCGATCCGAAAGGCATATGGATATCCCAATGACATTACCAAAAATTTAATAATAATATTATTCATGAAAATAAAAATGTTAGAAAATGCACGTTTTTGAACTCAATTTCCCCAAAATCTAGCAAATTTTTAAAATGTGGCAACACCGTCATCGGCAGTGGTATGTTATAATTGGAAGCTATAAAAGTAGCATGATGTTGATATTTTGGCGAAAAATTATATATCTCATATTTTCCTCCTAGGGGGTTCATCAGAAATAAATATAAGTGCTCTAGGGTTACTCGCTCTGCAAAAGGTTGAGAAACACTGCTCTACACCAATACTTCTTAAACTATGGGTCGTGAAACTGAATTTTGGAGTCGCGAAACATATGGTAAAAATGAAAATTGAAAAAATTATAATGAGCAGCGTCAAAAATTAAATCAAAAAATTTAAGAATAATGAATTCGAGATAAATCTGTCATTGAATTTCCAATAATTTGTGAAATGACTATTGTATTAGATATTGATTCAAGTGAAGCGACGTTCTCATCATTGGCGATTGTAAAATCAAAATCCAGATTATTTTAAAAGTGTTGAAGATACCTGATTATACTGTGGACTAATTTTAAGACCCACGTCCACGGGGGAGGTGCCAATAAATTAAGTTAATGAAAACATATATAAATTGAAAAAATTTTGTTTTGCCGAGAGTAGCAGAGTTCTTGATTCATAAAGAGAAATCACTGAGATTGTCCTCTGTTTGCTGCAAATAAACATATATATTTATTCAGGAATAGTAATTATTTGATTCTTATAATATTTTTTATAATCAGAGAACGAGGCTTTTTGAATCACAGTAGGAAGATCGAGTCCTTATAGAATGATAGTTATATTTTCTTTTTTCAATAAAAAATTTTCATCAGGGTTTATAATTTAATTATTTAATTATTTGAAACGTCTCTTGTTCAAATAAAATTAAATTATAAACCCTGATGAAAATTTTTTATCGAAAAAAAGAAAAATAACCATCATTCAAAAGGCCTCGATCTTCCTACTGTGTTATGTGTAGTAAATTTCTTCCAGAACTTAAGTGACTTGATTTAAATTTTTTCATTAAATTGAAGGGTTGGTTTTGTCACAAATATAATAAAACAATAATTTTAATAACTATTAAAATTATTTAATTGATAACTATACAGTTTCGGTCACCACTGGTCGACCATCCTCCGTAGTTATCTCGTTCAAGAACCGGATTGTCATTTCACTGAAACATTCATTCTTAAATCTTCAATATAGAAAATATCAATTAAATATTCTAATAGTTATTAAAATTATTGTTTTATTATACCTGATGACAAAACCAACCCTTCAATTTAATGAAAAAATTATATATGTAGGGCCATAACGCTCGAACTTGGCCTGCGCACGCTGTGCGATACGATTAACAAATTTTAGGTCTTGTAAAAATTTCTTATAGCCATAAACGTTTCTTAATCAAATCAATTTAATAATAGCTGTTCTCAAATTCTGACATGTTACGAGTATATTCATTGCCCAGACTATGATTAGAAAAATTCAGCGCCGCCTGTGTAGTGTTAAGGTATGCATTCGAATAGAAGGCACTGAAAGCTGGTTGCATCGACAGGCGCTTAATATTCAAATATTGATTTTAGTGCATCAATAACATTTTTAAAATCTTGAATAATTTATAATCTTGTCATTTCATAGTTTTTCAACTAAAAGTTTATTATACTAGGTTGATGCATAATTATGGAACGTTTGTATTGGCGCGTTTTTCTTTAGCCGAAAATGGCGTTTTGTTTATTTTTTTATAAAAACAATCTTCTCTATTTATAGTTAATAAAAATGCGTGTCGAAAACCATATTCATATTCGTCATATTATGCTCTACCACTACGAGAAAGGATGGAAGGCAGCACAGTCATTTCGCGATCTCAACGAACTTTTTGGCGAAGGAACAATTACTGATAGTGCAGTACGGAAGTGGTTTGCCCGTTTCAAATCAGGTGACACTACGTTTGGAGGATAAAAGAAGGAAGAGGTCGGCCATCAGGATTTTGATGATCAGGCACTTCTGACAGCCGTGGAAGAGGATGAAAGCCTTACAACACGAATGCTGGCTGCAGACTTCAATGTCGACCAATCAACGATCGTTCGACGCCTCAAAAAGCTTGGCAAGGTATGGAAATTGGCTGGATGGGTCCCCCACGAACTCTCCGACAACAACAAGGCTGATCGCGTTCGAATTTTTACCGTTCTTAATTTGCTGCAACGAAACCAACAAACCCCATTTTTGAAGAATCTTGTCACTGGGGATGAATCTTGGCTTCTCTTCAAAAACATCAAACGAAAAAAAGTTTGCGTATCGCCAAGTGTTTCGCCCAAAGGAATTCCGAAAGCCGTCCACTGTAAGAAGGCTATGTGGTGTGTGTGGTGGGACAGAAGCGGAATCATCCACTGGGAAATCATCTCAAATGGCATTTGTTATTGGTTTAACGACGCGGATGAACAGCAACAATGGCGAATCCTGGACAAAAACGGCAAGCGGCAATTCAACATAAACAGCGACGTCTACCTGGCACAGCTTGACCGTCTTCACGGTGCAATCGAGGCGAAAAGACCGCGCAAAAAGAACCACATCGTGTTCCATCACGATAACGCACGTCCACATGTTGAGCGCCGGGTCGTCGAATTCATCGCCAATAAGGGCTGGGATCTACTCCCACATCCGCCGTACTCACCGACCGAAGCACCGACGGACTATCACATCAACCGCTCTTTGAAAAACTGGCAAAAGACTAAGATCTACGACGATTTGGATGACTTGGTGGCCGATGTCAAAGCGTGGATTGCCTCCAAGAATCGTGACTTCTTCGCCCGTGGAATCGACCGACTGCCAAGCAAATGGGAAGCAGTTATTGAAGTAGATGGTGAATACGTTCCCGAATAATCATTTAAACATGTTTTTGTTAAATTTTATTATTGTTTTTGCTCAATAAAAATATTTTTAAAAAACGTTCCATAATTATGCATCAACCTAATACTTGGTAGGTTTCACATTAAGATATGAAAATGAAACGAATTTATTCTTGGAGAGACTTTATCTCGATATATATATTTTTACCCCAATAATTTAAAAAATGTTTCACCAAGTACCAACACCAAATTCCTTAAACAGAATGCCATTCAAAATTAAAATAGACTTCATACCTTTCTCCCTCCCCTAATTTTAAATATTTACCCTTTTGTTATTTAAAAATAAATTTTACCATTGACTTGTATTCAAATTCAACTTATCCAGGTCAGTTACTTTCTGTTGCTCCTGAAGATGGGCTAACCACCCGAAAAATATATACGTATATCGAGATTAAAGTCTCTCCAAAAATAAATTCGTTTAATTTTTATATCTTAATGTGAAACCTACCAAGTATTTTTTATCCAATAATTTAAAAAATGTTTCACCAAGTACCAACACCAAATTTCTTAAAAACTATATAAGTAGATAAGTCGGCTCATGGTAGTACACAAAGAAGATTTTGATATTTAATTTTGTATTTTTTTACCCTAGGTCAATATTGACAGAAAATAATAATAAGATCAATGATTGAAAAAATAAGAAATAATATTAAATTCCATTATTAAAACAATCAAGGAGACTTAATCCACGAGAGATTTTGCTTACATATTGTATTGCAAATGAAAAAGGATGCGTGCAAAATTTCAAGAAAATTGGGTCTGTGGAAGTGGATCGGAATTCTATTACAAGATACTATTTGTTTAAATTAATTTGGCGTTGGGTGAGAAAAGAAATTAAAAATTTGAGTTGTATTATTTCTTGTAAGATTAAAATTATATCTATTATTAAAGTTTAAGCAATTATATAGAAATGTGTTTAAAATTTTAAGAAAATCGGCTAGATAGAGCTAAATTTAAATTTGATTACAAAATTCTACCCAGATAAACAGAGAACAGAGAGATAGGAATAGGTTTGCCACATTTGACCGGCGCTGTCCCTGCTATATTATATAGTATTATAATGGTCTCGGACAGTTTCTCATTTTATCTCGGTTAATTGAAAAAAGTATAAAGTTTACACTGTGATCTAAATTTTAGTGAATTTCTCGACGCGATTAAAATTAAAATAAAAATTGAGCAAAAAAAAAAAACTTTTACAAGACGGTTATCATCGGGAAGGAATTTTATTTTATATTTTTGTCTCAAATTTATTAGTGAAGTACAAATGAATATTTTCTCTCTCTATAACGAGTATCCTTTTGGTCCAAGTAGATAAGGCAAATGATCATTCCTAGAATAATAGAAATTAAGAAATTAATCTCCACCAGTATGAAACAAGTGTTGACTTGTTTTTGACATGGCTTAGCTCTAAAAGAAGAGATATGATTTTATCTGCGCTCTTTTTAGTCATTTTCATTGACAGGATTCTAATGAAAGAATCGCTCACCCGCACATTTCTTTAATAAATAAAAAAAGTGAAAACTTTTCAGTGCGCTAAAGCCGTCCTAATAATTAAGAATAAACTTAAATATAAATAGTTCATTTGTGCCTATTAATGACATCGCTCTAAAATCCTTACTTTAGTAAGAGATAAAATACAGAATATTCCTTAGTTTAGATACAGCATGAAAATTCATTTTTTTTTTTTTTAGTTTAAGGCAAAATGTTATTGAATGTGGAATTTAAATTTAATTATATTAATTGGGAGGCGGGGGGAGATATATTTTTTTTATATTAAAGGATAAGATTTTAAATGTTTGACCACTGATATAGAAATATAGATCACATTTCTTTGTAGTGAATTCCAAGAAAGAATGGATTGCTTTTGCAAAATATTTATCTCTACAATTCCGTTTAATTAAATAATGAAATCTTCTTTTTGACCCTTATTTACTCAAATAGTCTCATTAACTCCAATTTATAAATTTGCGATTCGCCTTCCAATATATTCTGTCTGTACTCTGCTTAAATTTCATTAAACAATTTTCAACAACTCTTGCATTACAACAAATGAAACAAACTCAAGCGTTCCGGTTATTTTAATCAAATAGAATAATTTCTCTATATTAAATTCTACACGCATGTGTTCCTTTCAGTTATGCTTATGAATCTCTGAGAATATTATTATCTAGAAGCTTCCTCATTTAGATGATAGTCAGAAAACTTAGATCAAGTGAAAATATTTTAATTTATCGGTGAAATGTAGGAACTCACTGATAAACTTCTAAATTATTTTTTTAGTTTTATTTACAATTATACCTCCCTATTTGGCCGAGGTATGTTTTTCGAAAATCGCGGACTCCAATCGAAATGATGTATAACGAATCATTTCCCGGCCTAATCCTAGAACACAAGACACATGACAAAAGACGAAAACATGAGATATCCCGACTTGGTCGTATATCGAATAATTTTGGACCTTAAATCGAAACTTAGCCTTAATCACAAGTTATAGCGAAAAGCCTTATAAAGAGGGGCAGTGTATTATTATTATACTAGCTGACGACGGGGAACGTCTCGTTCCAGGCTTTTTAAAACATCTGCCATTCTTCTTGGGCAAAGATTCAAGAGGTTCCACTGCCATCTATATGTAACTAAGACAAGTTTTCGGTCTTCCTACCTACCTACCTACTAAACACTATTTTATTAGTATAGAGTAGATTAGATTTTATTCATCGTTAGCAAATTTATTTTTCAAGTTTGGTTACTACTAAGTAAAATCAGAGATGAAACACATGTTATGTGATAGGTTAGAGTCTAACCGTTAAACGACAATGTTAACAACCTTGGCAAGTTGAAAGTTGTTTTTTGAAAAAAAAAATGAATTCTTTGTTCTATAAGCCCCTGTTCTCCTGATAACTTAAGGACGTCCTGTCCTTATCGTAGTTAATCTGGGTCTAGGGTTAATGTATGTATAGAAGTCACCAATGTATGAGTGAGACTTCTAATGCTGGGTAAAAATAATATAATATAGTTCCTTTTTGATTACTCATTTTTACTTTCACTACCTATCTATATCTAAAGTGTTATATGGTATTATATGTTTAAGTTGGTTTTGTCAAAATAAATAAAAATAAATAAAAAGTGACCATTCACCCATAATAAACACAAGACGAAAGGGCTACCACAGATGACCTTCGGCTCATTAGTTAACTTGACTAAAACTACATTTCAAACTTTTCGGAATTAAATATTTTAATTTATTAAACTACTGGCTCTGAAACTATAACAACAATCAATATTTATACCCAAGAATCAAATCTTATCATCCTAATTAGATAAACATACATTTTTACAAAAAACTTATTTTCTTGAGTTATTAAGCCTTAACACACTTTAATAATTTTTATAATATTTATTTTTTATAACCTACCTACCTATAATAAAAAATATTATTAACTAGTATTACCAAGAGAATAGAAGATTTTAAAATTCATAGGCATAATAGATCACTTCATTAATTACTGATTTATTTAATAATAATATAATAATAATTATTCTAGATACTAATATATTATACAATATACCTATCCTATTTATAAATCATGGTATAGACATACAATTATATGAATTAATAATTTAAATGCTTTAATTGTTTTCGAATGTTGTATTCCTACAAATAAAGTAAAATTAATTGCTTCTAATTTATAATTTTATCAGTACTATTATATATTTTCATTGTAACCTCTCTAAAATATTATGTTATCTCTCTCTGCACGACCGCCCGACAAAACCAAATCACCTAGTCTCTAATTAGAGGAGAAACAATTGGATTATTATCTAAATTACCCAAAATAATTCATTAGTTTTTTTTAAAAAACAGTTCAATTAAAACTTATAATTAGATGATATTCTTTATTAACGTTAAGGTTGAGATATATCAGATTATGTAAATGGATATTCTTAATAAATAATGAGATATCGCTACAGGCGGAAAAATAGCTGAAAACGAGTTTGGAATCATAGGGATTAAAACTTGTATTTTTAATATCATCGCAATATATTCAGATATTTTATTAAATTTTAGAGAATGTAAAATTTCACGGCTCTTGTTTTAAGTGTTTAAGTGTTGAGTTGTTTAATCATCGGAGTCCATAGCTTTCCTTAAAAATTAACTTCCAACTTTTATCATTTTTGGTAGTTAAATCTAGAGACACACACAATTTGAAAAATAAATATATATTATCGTAAAGTGGCTTATGGCTAAAAAGGCCGAAAAGCCGAAAAAAAAAATCGATTTCATATTTTGAAATCACAGAAAATTTTAGAAAGTAAATTCAGTCTTATTATTAAGTGATTTCTTGATTGGATGATATCAACTCAAAAAATATTTTTATATCTAACTCAGTAAAAAATTTGTAAATAGAAATGAAGAAAAATTAATATATCTAGATAGTAATTTTTTCTCTTATTTAATTGGTAAAAAAAAACCGACTTCTAAAAAATTAAATGCAACAAATAAAATAAGAACTCAAAAATCAAATAAAATGCACTAAAAGGTATAAAATAATTATCTTATTTAGTAACAACTAAACTGAACCCAATGCAAAAAAAATCATCGAAATCGGTCCACATGGTAAAGAGAAATAAATGTTCAATCACAAAAAAAAAAAAAAAAAAAAAAACAGACATTCAGTTGAATTGATAACTTCCTCCTTTTTTCGAAGTCGATTAAAAATTAAACCTTATGCCTTGGCTCTAGAATAAAAATACATTTTCCCTAAAAACGTCATTGTTAGTCCAAAAACAGTCTTTTCAGGGTTCAAGCTAAAAATACGTATCCCATGGCACGCCCTGAACATGTATAATACTCATATAGAAATTTTGTTTGGAATAAATGAGAGTATCGATGGGTTGTGTATTAATTTTCCGATGGCGAGAGAGAGAGAGAGAGAATGTACTTGGTCTATATTATTAAAAATATATAAAAATTCAAATGTAGACTTTATAGATAAATCATTACAAAGTAATTTCCATTCATAAATTGATATTCCATTAACTATCTATATCAATTTAATGCATTTCTAATGAATTATTTTAAGTTATCTCTTTTTTATTTGCATTGGATCTCTCTTTATTTAGAGTTTATATTATACAATGACCTGAAAAACAAAACATACATGTACATATAAATTAAATAAATCAGTTATATATCTATATTTTAAAGCAAAAAACATATTTGATTAAATTTAACAAAAAGTGTGAATAGCCTGACATGAAATTTTAATTATTCATTTGTTAAAATAAATAAATTGCAAATAAATATAAATACATATCGTCGCTGATCTTACAAAACCTCCGATTTTTGGTCAAATACGATTATACCGATCAGCTTTTCAGGGCGCATCTGTCTATTTAAACCTTATTATTCTATTCCAATTTAATTTCGCGCTACTGACAAATAATAAATATTTCATTGTATTTCTATGTATTGTTGTTTAAAATGGTTTTTCTTGTTTTCTAGGAAACAATGAATTTAGGACTTACGAGGTTTTATAAGATCAGCGACGATATATAAAACTTAAAAACAAATCTGAATTGTCCCTGCGAAGACATGTCTAGATGACTGAGTAGAAAAATATGAGGAAGAGCGAAACCTGATGAAAATAATCTTCGGTAATTGATGTAATTCAATATTAAAAACTCAAATAGAGCAAGAGTGAATAAATAAATAAAATACTAATAATAAAAATAACCTGTAGCACGAATGACCTAGATGTTGAAGAGCATTTTCTCCCATAATAAATAAATATTCTAAAAAATCGAAAGAAGATATACAAAATAACAGTTTATTTATTTGTTAAGATATTTAAGGTATTTTTATATATAAACTTTTAGATTATAATTATATCTATAATTATAGAAAGAAGCATATACATTTGATAAGAAAAAGGCAGAGAGTATTGAAGAAAAATCCTGACAATTTAACTGATAGAAGACTAAGGAATAAAAAGAAAAAAAATATTGAAGAATATGAAAAAAACAATTTAAAATGACGACTTCCGATTATGTTACAAACTGTTTCAATTAAATCAATGTTTATGCTGTAGTAATTTATATACTCTTGTTAATAGCGCGCATCCACAGCTCCAGCTGCCGAGTGAAATAATAAGCTAGTAGCGTCGCCTCCAAAGGCTCAAAGAATTCCTTCTCCCTCTCTTGTAAAAACCGCCGAAATGTGGACATCCTGATTAAAACTGAATAATCTTTATATTACTTAACGAGTTTGGTTATGGATAATATTATTTATCAACCCCTTATTAGCCTCTCTTTCTCTTTCATTAAAGTCTACAATGCATAAATATATTTGACCAAAAATATCTCAAAACTTATTGTAAATAATTAGAAAATGCCATGAGAATCAGTTTGGAAAACTCCACTAGTATAAATTCTTAGGTTTTCTTTAATAATTTTTGTCAAGCAGTGTTTTCAGTACTTTTTTTACTTAAGCAATCATTTTGTTTAGGTTTTGAGGAGCAAGTAAGATATGCGAATTAAATTACCTATCGGAAATTTCATCTATTTTTAGGCATGGAAAAAATATCGTGAGATATAAATATTTTAAATTGGAACTAAGGATAATGAGGCATTGCTTTCTTTATTAATAAAAATACTAGACTCTTGGGGAAAATAAATTGAATAGCCAGAACACATAATTATATGAAATTATGAAAAAAATTATAGTGAATTTTTACAAGCTAGAGGAACACAGAGATTGACTGACCTGTCAAACTACAGAGATAATAGAAAAACAGAGAATAACCATTACATCGATCAGAGTATACATTTATATTTATATTTTAATTTTCCGTTATAGGGTTTGTACTAGCTATCTTAAATACACAAATTAAATCATGAAAAATGTATCATTTGCCATTTGACATTATTTTTCTTTCAATTTTTTATAGCTTCTATAGAGTTTGTTATATCTTCAATCTTTTCTGTTGACTAATGTTATTTTTGAACTAATTGAGCTATTAATTCCACGATTTTGAACATTAACACAACAAGATAAGTACATAAAATTAAAAGTTTTTAATTTTTACATAGAGTTCAGAATTTTATGTTGTTTCAGAATTTGGATTTGAAAGACAAAAATTTAAAAGATTTATGAGAAATGAATTAAATTTTGTATATTCTATAATAGAAAATTATAGAAAATATTCATGTGAAATATTAATATTAGAATGAAGATAAAATACATGGCATTCGAAACTGACTATACAATACTTATCTTTAGTTTGTCTTTGAAAGTAAAATTTGCAAATAAAATTGGAGGAAGAAATTGATCTTTGGCACTCTACAAAAATTTAAATGTTTTAGCCATTTTTTTGTCAACAAATATAGTTTGAACTAAAAGGCTGAAACTTGGCACAAAGGTACATCGTATTAATACAATATTTTATAACAAATTTCAGCTTCTCACCTACAACTATTCAAATACTTCAAATCATATAATTCGATTTTTTTTTATTTTCTGTATTTTTCAGCTGAATGCTCTGAAGCTAATGAGATTAAAATCTAAACATTTCTTTGTTTTGGAAATAAACACTTTATCATCAGAATGAACTTTCTACAACATTTTGTTCTTGAATTATCATGAGAATGAGAATCCACCCAGACAGATAGAAAAACAAATCATTCTAGAAATAATTTTTATTTCAGATACATATATTTAAAAACGAATATGCAAAAAATAAATTTTATCAGTAAATTCAATAAATACTCCAGCCCCCGGGGTGTGCAGTTTCTTATAAACTTAACGCCTCCAATATATCAAAATATTATTATAGTTCAATTACAATTAATCGCGGAAACAATATTTGTTTATTTTTTAGTGAACCCTAGAAACCCTAGAAACCCTGTTGTCCGCCTCCCTGGTCTAATGGTCAGAATAACCATCTTATTTAACATATTCATTAGTGACTTGTTGAAATACTTCAATTTAAATAGCGACCCAAACATGAAAGCACTTGCTTTCGCGGATGACTTAATTATATATGTGTCAGGGAAAACCGTCCATCATACAAAACCATTTGCAAAATCTATTCGAAAAAATACACACTTTTTATGAAACGTGGAAACTAAAAATAAATACACAAAAAATGTGAAACGATTCTTTTAGAACTATTCTCTCAAAAGGTAACTCAAGCCTAAGAAAAGAATGGAAAACTTTTCATATTAAATTCAACAACACCGAAATTCCACATAAAAATATAGTGAAATATCTAGGAATACATTTAGACAATTATTTATATTTTGACCTACATAGAAATATTCAATTGCGAAAAGCCAGGGCTGCATTTATGAGTCAAAAAAGATTGTTCTTCTGCAAGCATCTGGACCCAGAAAAATAAACTGCAATGCTACAAACTATTGGTCAGACCAATAATAACTTATGGCTGCAATATTTGGTTCAATCAAAGTGCATCGGGCATGGAACAAATCCGAGTCTTCGAAAGAAAATGCCTAAGATCATGCTTAGGCAAACATAGATCTACACATTCGAACTTCCAACATTACATTAGTAATGAAAAAATTTATAACTTAGCCAAAATTAATAGAATAGACTGCTTTATGCTAAAATTAATAAGAAACCACTACTGCCAAGTTGCAAATGTTTTCGAAAACAGTCTAATATTCGGATCACTCTATCCGAACGATCAATATTTTGAAATAACAAAATCTACCGGATTTATCCCACCCGAAGCTTTTTTATTTTTGGATAATAAAGGATATATACAAGATGAAAACGGGATCCCCATCATCTATCATGTGTTTAGGAGAAAAAACAATAAAAGTATAGAATACGACGCCCACCTAGATGGTTTGGACCCGTATAGAATATATAGATTTAATAGAGCCATCTCTGAAAAAGACAAGACTGAAAGGAAAAATATAAAAAAATACTGGTGGATTGAAAATTATCAATAATAATTCAATCTTTTTATAACCTTAAATTCTTCTGCTTATACTTGAATAACTTGATAAATTATGTAATCCAAATTGTAAAGTATAAATTAAGTAAAAATTGTAATAAATAATTCTATATATTAACCTCCTTGGAACAACAATAAACTGTATGGCCGGGTTTTTTCAAAGCCTTTTCCCGTGCAAAAATTCAAAAAATTTAATTATACAAATGTAAATAAAAATTACAAAAAAAAAAACTTATTGTAAAATTAAAATTAAAAAAAAACTATATTATGTAAAAAAAATCTACTGGGATCCATTTAAAATGGCCCTTTTCTTTTTTCATTGTATTAAATTTAAGATACTATACTTCTTTTGGATTGTTAGAAGTAACTTTGTAATAAATTGTATATATTTTTTTTTCTGGCTAATAAAAACATCCTCTTAAAACTAAATGGTCAGAATAACGGATGGCAAACCCGGAGGTCTCGGGTTCGATTCCCGGCTATACCCAGACATTTTTTCTGTAAAGTATAGGGTCTGGTAATAAAAAGTTAAGTGGGAGATAAATTTAACCTAATTTATCGCGCGGAGAATTTACCACTGCTCGAAGCCCCTAAAAACTTAGTAAATTGGACTATATCTAACTTTCTGAGATTTGGCTCGTGATCCCGGCTTCTTTTCCTTCTACTCTGTTCTTTTCACGATGGAGGGGCCAGCCCATACAGGCCTTTAGGGGATGGACCTTCTGGTGTATCTCCTTCTCACATCAATATCATAAAAAAAAAATCCATGAAATGTGCATACATTAAACATAATAGTAATAAGCAAATAAAAATAAGTTTTTCATTTAAAATCAATCAATTGAAAATATTTTGTTTTACCGAGAGTAGCAGAGTTGTTGGTTCATAAAGAGATATCAATGAGGTTGACCTCTGCTTAATGCAAATAAACATATACCTACATATATATATATATATATATATATAGTATATATATTCCAAATATAAATATGTATATGTATAATTTATTTGTCTGGCACTATAGTTTCGAAGGTTTGACCTTCATCATCAGTCTTCTTTCAGTCATATTTCTGATTAAAAAAACAATGATGACCTCTGAGAAATATTAAAAAGAGACCTTATCCTGTATCAAATTACTAATTATATTAATACATTCACTCTTATAATAAATTTTAATTAGAAAATGTGATTAATATATATTTAATTTATAACTTCTCAATTTATCTTTAATACATGAAATTCGTAAATAGAAATGATATGTCGAATATCTAATATAGAATATATGGAATTGGATTAATTATCTATTAGTTTAATGGGATTATAAATAATTAAAATCATCTTCTAATAACAAATTCTTCCATTTTGAAACATTTATATTCTATTCATAGAATCAAACACGACAAATGTTTTAATGGAATAAAATCACTTGTACCCTTTAAAGCTTCCTTCAAAAATGTATTAAAAAATTCTCAAATTAATGATAAATAAATTGAACCACATCATCGTTTTCTTCTATCACTAGTTTCAGGTAAATATATCTAAATATTTATCATTCAGTTTGTGGAAGCGCCTTGAACTTATGCTATATGTTTATATGGCATAAGCATACGATATATTATTGACTATTAAAGGATTAATTATTATAAATAAGGATATAATTATATTTTTTTCTAGCCACCGAAAATTAAAAATATTATTATAATTATCGCCTAAAGTTATTATTATTCCGATTCCTGGTTTGTCGCAACTTCTTGATTTGATTTGATTTGAACCCAAACTAAAACCTCTCTAAATATCACACAAATGATATTATTCAAAATATTGTCACTCTTTTTTCTTATATTAACGATTAAAATATCTTTCAGCATTTAAAAGTCATTATCTGAATTTCTCACTTCACTAAAATGTGCGGAGTTCTCTTTTCTCTAATCCTATCAATTATCTCGTAGTGATTGTATCCATTCCAGGACTTTCCTCGCTTAATCATCACCTAGCAGTGGCTCTTAATCTTTTCCTATTTGATTTTATTATAATTCACGTTTCATATATTATGTAAAATGAATTATGTCTCTCATTTCAATTAGCTTACTAAATAGGAAGATGTTGTTGAGAATATATATAAATGAACGATCGTATTGTTGTGGTGAGAAGAAGACTGAAGGTTTTTGAAATGTCGTGTTACAGAAGAATGCTAAAGTTTAAATGAGTGGGTAGACGAATTACATATAAGCATGTAAACTTGGCTTTCTTTTCTCGTGAAACACTTTTTCAGACCCACTCAACTTCTTACCCTATATAAGACTCAAATTCGCCATCTCTCGAATATATCTAGCATCTGCGAAGAGGAGACTCCAAGTATTCTCTTGCCAACTTGAATGCAATTCAGAGGCAAGCTATGAGACTATAATAGGAGAGGAGCATTATCTGAAGCTCTTCCTGGCCCATCTTAGAACTGTCTCCGCTCTTTTCCGATTTATAGATATTAATATGGCATTTGTTCTGATGAGATAAAATCAATAATCCCTCCTAATGTCTCATTTGACCAAAATACACGATTTTTAATCATTCAACACTCCTTCGCGATTAAATTAAATACTAATCGAACAAACGCATTCCCCAATTCGTTTATCCCCTTGGCTGGAACTCACTTCACAGTCTGCATTTCCGGCTACATATAATCTTAAATCTTTCAAGACACTCATCCACATTTATCATCAACTCCGGCCCAATTTGTGAAATGTCATTTTCTTTTTACGATGTAAGGTTCTACTCCGACTACAGTGGCTCTACTTTTTTATGCTACTTGTATCAATATCATTATATAAAAAAAAGTTATCGATTAGAGAAAAGAGAACATTGAGAAAGGATTCACGAAAGAGAAAGAGATCAAATGATAGGACAAGGAGGATTACTTAGATATACTCGTATTTCGGTGGATCAAACGGGATTAGAATATTTTTTTGAGACTAAATGTACATGGAATAAAATCAAATAAATATGAGAAATTTAATCAACCGAGTCTTAATACCAAAAATAATGAAAACTACTAAAAACGACTTGTATACTGATATGCTATATATGTACCTTTAAGAAAACCCTATCATTGGAACACCTGTAACTAGATAAGAAGACAGTGTTCCTAGACGAACTTACTAATGCTCATCTTGCTATATCTATAGTGTTTTGTCTTTTACTAAAACGTTCACTTCTACATTTTTCCAATTTGGTGGGTTTTAATCTTCGTTTTGTTCATGTTTTTGGAAATATTTTTCACTTTTTTGGATATAATCGTTGTTGGTCTGTTGTTAAACTAAATTTAAACAGGGGCCTATATTTTAGAAACTTTGAATTAGTTTCGATAGAAAATTGTATCATACATTCTATCTAAAGTTTCACGAAAGTTAGCTAAGAGAATCAATTTCTCATTATTGAAAAATTTTCAACTTGCCTTCGAGTGAGAGAGAGGGAGAGAAGAACTTCTGAGGGCCCTTGACTTACCAATATCACTGCGCCATTATGCTTTTAATGATGATCTTAGAAAAGTATGGTATCGACTTATTTAAAAAAAAAAGAGAGATTTAAAGAAATTTTCAACATTTTTGAAAAAAAAAATATTTGAAGACAATTTATTGATGATCAAAGAAAAAACTTTAGGAGAATATTTGAAAAGAAAATTTCAAAAAAAAAAATCTTGGATGATTTAAGAAATTTTTTTTTAAAATGAACGATTTTTTGAATTAGAATATATATCTTTGTCCTTGAGTAGATATGGGGTATATATCGAGAAAAGAGATAGTTGTGCTTTTAAGAGTATTCGCTCGTGCACGACACTAGAAACATCTGGTGGTGAGAAACACGGCACTAAATTTGTAAAAAATACACTGATTGCATTGGGATTTGCAATAAAAAGTGAGAAAAAATTAAAAAGCAGAGTAATTTTGCAATTGTTCTTTGTGTGTTTGATGTCTTCAGTTCTTTGTATTATTCACACCGCGCGAGTTGTCGCGCAACATAGCAAAAGATTCAGTTCAGATGGTTGCGAAGAGCGACAAAATGGAGAATGAGAAGCTAATAAATTTAGTTTTTGAACGAAAATATTTATGGAACTAAAAAGAAAGCCAATTTACCAAATGAGAAATTTAAATATGAAGTTGTGGAATTATTTTAATTTATTCACTAGTGACTGAAACCAATGAAAAGACAATGGATATTAATAATTTTCTTTCTTAAAGCTAATTTATTAGTAGGTAATTCTTAATTGCCTCTTTGTTCTGCCCCCCATTCAATTAAAAGTTATTAATTATCTATGATATATTTTTCAATTTAATAATTATTATATATTATCATTAATTACTTAGATTTTTTTTTATTTGTAAAGGAAACAAATTTAATCAAACAATCAATAATAATTTAAATTTCACGTTTAATCCACTTGAATTTTCTCTTCAATACAATTAAAAAATGTTTCTCAACTTGAATGATAGAGGAATGAGAGGTTAATCAAGAACTAAATGTGACCTGTTATTTTGAGAAATGGTGTTCTTGGCTTTCCTGGAGATCTATTGTGTTATGTAAGTACGTCAAAAACTCTCCATACCAATTTTTTTAGGTAAATTATTATTTACCCACTTTTTTCTCCTTTTCTTGTATCTATTCTGTCTAATGAGAGTGCTAAAAATATAATTAAATCAAAAGAAATTGCTAATGAAAATGGCCGACCCAGACAGAGGACGAGTTCATTATTTTTGCAATTTACTACACAACACGAAGTATGACCCATTTTGAAAAATAATTCTCTATTAATGCTGTTGAATATTTCCGGATTCTTTACTTTTTTCACCGCTTCGTGAGTTTCGATCGATTTTTTTATTCCCACCAGGAAGCATGCACGGAACCAATAGCTAATGTGACTTGTTTTTTCAATAAATATGTATAAAATAGGTTATATTATCAACAGCCTTTAAAAAACAAATCGCTAATCATGAACAAAATGAATTGTTATATCACCCTATTGTAACTCTAAATATGTATATATAATTATATGCATTAAATTTATTTTCGAAAATGAAAAAAACTTAGTATTCTTTTAAAATATTATTTTATCCTAAGGCCACTCGTAAAGTTATTGACGTATTCTACATATCAGGTCTCTCTCAACATTACACATTTTTTCTTTTCAACTTAAATTATTCATTGGATTTTTTTATTCTCTTAATATTTACTATTTGTTGTTCTATTTTTTCAATTCACAATTCGGTAATTACTTTCACTTTTATTGTAAATTACTAAAGTTTGATTGAAGAACTACTTCTTGTTTTATCAGCCAGTTTACTTACCATGTCATTATTATTCGTTATTATTTTATGAATGACCTGAAAAAGTCAAAACAACAAGTAATAAATTAAAATATAATAACTACCCCCATCAGGTCTCGGCCTATATAATTTTTAATCGATTTACCAATTATAATCATTAATTCATTTATTTGTGATAAATAGATTAATATACAATTTTCCACACCACTAGTCGCCATTTCAATCGGAAATCGTTGTTTGTTGAAACAGCCAAACATCCGCATTTGAATGGCTGCGCTAATTTTCTATTGTGCAATCAAAAGTACAATCAACTACAATGTTTTGGAACAAATCGACTATATATATATATATATCAATAACAACTCGAGCCTAAGTGGTCAAACTTTTTTCTATAAGTAATTTAAAATGTTCAAACAATGATTGTTTGAAATCGCTTAGTAATTAAACCTTGTTTTGCGATAACCATTGAAAAATATGAGTTTCTTAAAATTTTTAAATGCCACAATGTTATTAAAAGAAAATGCAAAAGTCGTATCGAAGATATTATTACATATGTTTGATTAAATGCCTTTTGGCTTTACCTCGTGAATCATATCCAAGGGACAAATCTCTAACTTGGCTATTAGATATACTATACATATACTTTGATATATAATACACTTTGATGGAAGTTTTTTACATGATCTTATATATCAGTTGGGGTTACCAAATCAAACATATCTAAGAAGTTCTTTGATACAGCCTCTATATTTTCTTTTTTGAAAAACAAAATATTTAATTATTAAAAATTTATTTTGCTTAGAATTACAGACAATTTAAGCGATTTTGAAAAAAAGGAGGAGCTTATCAATTCAACGGAATGTCTGTTATTTTTTTTAACCGACTTCAAAAAGGAGGAGGTTCTCTATTCGATTGAATTTTTTTTTTTTTTTTTTTTTTTTTTTTTTTGTGCCTATGTTACCTCATATCTCCGCCAATTGTCAACCGATTTTGAAAATTTTTTTTGCATTGGGTCCAGTCTAGCTTCCGATTGGTCCCATTTTTTTTCGATTTTTTTTCATAGGTATTAGACCTTTTTTATTAGGTTTGTTTAGGCTTGTTTAGACCTAACCTCTTTGTTTATGAACCGATTTCGATGGTTCTTTTTTTATCCGAAAGGGGGTGTCTTAGGGATGGTGTCATATTAATTTGGTCAAGTTCTGATGATATAATCACTATTAATAACATCACTAAAAAGAGAAAAATAAAAATTTTTAAGAAAAAAATAAAAACCGACTTCAAAAAATTAAGTGCAACAAATACAAAAATACACTAAAAGGTATAAAATAATTATTATCTTATTTAGTTACAACTAAACGACGAAATATTAACACGAAATTACTTTTTGAAGTTGGTGCCAAACATATACCTTTTATGAATCGCACTCGACGGATCTTACTTAGTACGTTTGGCGGGTACGCTCGCTTATAGGTATAGTTTGTTTGGCACCGACTTCAAAAAGCAATTTCGTGTTAATATTTCGTCGTTTAGTTGTAACTAAATAAGATAATAATTATTTTATACCTTTTAGTGTATTTTTATATTTGTTGCACTTAATTTTTTGAAGTCGGTTTTTATTTTTTCTTAAAAATTTTTTTT